>PVJS01026463.1:11729-27091 GCA_004027185.1 Glis glis
GCCTTTTTTTTTTTTTTTTTTTTTTGCGGTACTGAGAATAGAACCCAGGGGCATTCTACCTCCGATCTACACCCCAGCCCTATTTCTTATTCTTTATTTTGAAACAGAGTCTCACTAAGTTGCAGAGGGCCTCACTAAGTAGCTGAGGCTGGCCGCGAACCCAGATCCTCCGGTCTCAGCCTCCCAAGTACTGGCATTACAAGCGTGCGCCACCACGCCTGGCTGCCATTTCTTAACATTAGCATTGGACGCCATTGTGAGAGGCTGGAAGATGTCATGATTATTACATTCCGACTTCCACAGATTTCCAGTCCTTCTTTTACGGTGGACCGTGTGTCTTTTCTCACATTTTACTGTAAGCACCAAAAAGCAAGTAGGGGACACCTTTAACACACACCTTAGAAATCTCCTTAACTAAAACTGGTCCTTTAGTTATATTTTCTTTCCACATACCTGCAGGTGACAGTGTTGGTAAACCTTCTAACACAATATAACAGGGACACCTACTTCTTTTCCCATAAGATTTTCCTCTTTCCTTTATGCCGTCATCTGCAGCCTCCTAGGAGGTCACAGTACATCTACAAATGGTTTTGACTAAGCTCTCCAGGCTTTCACTAACGCTGTGCTCAAAATTCTTCTACTTTCTGATTACTGCCCTCCTACCTTTTTGCTTTTGCTTTTTTTTTTGGTACTGGGGATTAAACCCAGGGGCACTCTAACTCCAAACTACACCCCCAGCCCAATTTTATTTTTATTTTTGAAATAGGGTCTTGCTAGGTTGATGAGAGTCTCACTACTTGCTTAGGCTGTCCTCGAACCTGCGATCCTCCAGTCTTAGCCTCCCAAGTACAGGGATTATAGGCATGCACCATCACACCCCGCTTTTTTTTGGTTAATGACAGCATCTCACTTCTGGTACCCAAATCAGTATCTATGGCTGCATAACAAATCGCTCCTAAAACCTCCCAGCTAAAACAACATTTTGATGTCACCAGTTACCGAGGGCCGGGAATCCAGACCTTGCTTAGCTGGATGGCTCTGTCTTGGGCTCTCTCAGGACATTGTGGTCAAGGTGTTGGCGAGGGCTGGAGGAGCCATTTCCAAGATGGCTCATTCATGTGGCTTTTGGCAGGAGCCCTCAGCTCTTACCACATGGACTTCTCCGCAGGGCTTCGAATACGTCCTCACAACGTGGCAGCTGGCTTCCCCAGAGCGAATGTTTCAGAGACAGAGCAAAGAGGAAGCTGCAGTACCCTGTAGTCTTGGAAACAATATTCTGCAACTTCTGCTGTCTTCTATGGACCACACAGACTAACCCTGATGCAAGGCAGGAGGGGACTACTCAAAGATGTGAGTGCCAGGTGGGGGATCGTCGGGAGCCATCTGGAGGCTGGCTAGCCTACACCTCCATTGACGCATCTCTCTGGGTATGTAAAGTACTTCCATGCTGCACCACGAGGAGAAGGGGAGGGAGATCGGCTTGTTATGTTCTGTGAGAGGAGCCCCGATTTCACACAGAATTTCAGCAACACAAATTGTTTTCATTTTTTACTCAAAGCCTGTCATTTCCTAGAATCTAGGCATGAGCTCAGGAGGGAGGCTGGCCAGGAGACAGATCCGAGAGGTGGACACTGTGCTTTAGTGAGAGCTGCCCTTCCTCTGAGCATAAGGGTTAGTTTAGGCCCTGCTCCTCTGCCTAACTCCTTGTTCTTTGTGGGTGATTTATTTCTTAGGAGTCCCCTCAGCTTCTCATGTGAATAAATAAATTCCTGGCGGGACTCTGGAGCATCCTGGATACACATCCAAGTGCTTGGCTTCAGACACAGCTTAGGCTCAGACTGGGACTTTGCTAAAAAGGCCAAGAGTCAGGGTAGTATAAAAGTGACCTAGGGGAGAAAGAGCAGCATGAACTACCCCAGGGATGCTCTATTTAGTCCTGTGGTTCTTTGGCTGACAGGGGCTTTGCAGTACATCCTTGTGTAGAGAAGCTATGACATTCACAGTTACCCGATTAGAATGCACTCTGGCCACAGACAGAGTTGGATAAGATACTCTGGTCTGCCTGATACTGGTCCCTTGCACTTTTACCCAAGCTTGGGTCTTCAATCTTTTGTGGCCTCTTCCTTCAGATTTAAGATTCCTGATTTTCTTCTTAGCCTAACTACCTCTTTCTGGAATGACTCTGAGAACCCCATGTAAGTGAATACACCTATTCCTGACCCCGTGGCACACAATTGGTGCTGTTTTTGGGACTTGACATAATTTTATTCTCTATCATTGTTATGGTTAGATATAGAATGCCCCCTGAAAGAGCTCATGCATTGATGTTCAGAGCTGATATAATTAAAACATGAGGGCTGTAATCTCATCTTTGGATAAATCCATTGTAATGGATTTATTGGGTGGTAGCCTAGGAAAATGGGGTGTGGCTGGAGGAGGTGGGTCAGTGGGGCTGTGATGTTGGGGACTGTGCTTGTGTTTTTGAATCTCTGTGCTTGCTTTCTCTTGATGTGAGAACAGAGCCCTTGTTCTCTCCCTCGCTCTGCCTTCCGCCACCATGCCCTGAGCTCTGCCTATGTAACTGGGCCTGACTGGACTGAACCACTGAAATCTCCAGAAGTGCGAGCAAATAAATCTTCCTTCTTCTAAGTTGTGTGGTGGTCAGGTGTTTTGGATTACAGCGGTGAGCATGCTGACTGAAACAACCATGATAAAATCCGATTACGATCTCAGTTTGGCCTAAGATTGCCTTGCTACTTGGGCCTGTTCTATCAGGGTATAATATCAAACAGGGGGATTCTAGGTGTGCTAAAGTAATACCAACTCAAGAGTCACCCATCACCAGGCTAATGGGCATGAGCAAGTAGGGGTGTCCTCTATTCTCAGGAGGGACGGAGGCATCACAGTGGTGAGTACTGTCCTCCTGAGAGGTGATACGGAGTTTTCTGGAAGTAGAGCTATGATGACTTCACTGGAAAATATTTTTTCCTGAGTGTATCAGGTGTGATGAAGAGCTTGCCAAGAGCCATCAGAACTACCAGCCACCACCTACATTTGCTAAGTCTTCTGAAAATCACAGATGCAGTGAACAGAGGTCTGGACTACTGCAGTTATTGGGCTTTTTTATACTGTAGCTAAGAAACTGAACAACTTGTAGGCATGGGAGGTACATTTTTCTCTGTTTCCCTCATCTTCATTTCTCTCCAGAAATTAGGGCTTTCCATTAGAATGAATCAGAGCTCTTAACAGATAATGAAATAAAACAGGACTTTGTATTTGGGACCATGGCTTATGATAACAGAGGGATTATCTGCGTGGGGTGTCTGCCATAAAAAGCAAGAAGAGCCAGGTGTGGTGGCACACAATTGTAATCCCAGTACTGGGGATTACAAGTACTCTGGAGACCGGAGGATCTGGGTTTGCGGCCAGCCTCAGCTACTTAGTGAGGCCCTCCGCAACTTCGTGAGACCTGTTTTCAAAATAAAGGATAAAAAATAGGGCTGGGGGTGTAGCTCAGAGGTAGAACACCCCTGGGTTCAATCCTTGGTACCGCACACACAAAAAAAATTTTGGGACTCTGTGGTGTCATAAAGAAAATGCAAGCAAGATGGCGAGATGATCCATAAGCTGAAAGCATGAGACTCCCGCAAAACTCAGAGCCATGTCTGCAGGCAAAGCTACTTGGGAAGCAGAGATACCCAGGAACCTGTGCACCAGCACATGGAGTAATCCTGTCCTGTAACATGGAGAGGCAACTATGACTTCAGAGAGTTGGACACCTGGTGGGATGGTGCTGGAAGTATGTGAATGATTTAAAAGACAGTTCAGCCGGGCATGGTGGCGCACGCTTGTAATCCCAGTACCTGGGAGGCTAAGGCAGGAGGATCACAGGTTCGCGACCAGCCTCAGCTATTTAGTGAGGCCTTCCACAACTTAGTGAGACCGAACCTGCTTCAAAATGAAGAATAAAAAAATAGGGTGGGGGTGTAGCTTGGAGGTAGGATGTTCCTACGTTCAATCCCCAGTAACACACACACACACACACACACACACACACACACACACACAGTTCCAATAAAGGCAGGGAGGAGTCACCCACTGCCTATTAAGAGTGTGAAAATTGATGTGAGAATGAACAGAATAGACCAATTGAATGATAAAAAAGAAAAACGATTACAATCTTTGCAAAGTTTATTGTATTTTTAATTGGTAGGTACCATCAAAACACTTTGTATGCAATAGATCATGTACTATTCAGTATAATTTTATTTATGTTTTGGTAGCCAGGGGCATTCTACCTCTGAACTATACCCCTAGACTTTTTAACTTTTTGTTTTTGAAACAGGATCTCACTAGGTTGCTGAGAGTCTCACTGCATTGCTGAGGCTATTCTCAAACTGGAAATCCTCCTGTCTCAGCCTCCCAAGTACTTGGATTATAGGTGTGTGCCACCATGCCTGGCCCCCACTACAATTTTAAGAGGCACAAACTATTATTCTTTTCATATGGTGAATGAGGAAACCAATAATTAAAGGTAAAACAATTTTCCCAATGTCACCTGGATAGAAAATGGAGAATCTAGATATAGGAAATCTGAGGAGTGTAAGATTTTATGGACTAAAA
This sequence comes from Glis glis, assembly GCA_004027185.1. NCBI lineage: Eukaryota > Metazoa > Chordata > Mammalia > Rodentia > Gliridae > Glis > Glis glis. The sequence goes on from PVJS01026463.1 coordinate 16,353, forward strand.
ATCATCTAGGTAGAACTTTTTTTTCTTTTAAAAGTTCTCATTCTTTAGCACAGACACAGAGCAGTCATGGGGATTGTCAACTTTTGAGTCACCTGCTGGGATGGGGATCTTATTCTTCTAAAGGCTAATGTTCGGCAAATGCATTTTTACCTTTAATGGAAAATTTCTTCCTCTCAGAGAAGATAAAGGAGACAAGAAAGAGAACTGTTCTTGTGCATTTTGTGTATCTAGTAATGAACTTCTGTTCCTATGGGAGTCTTGGGGCAGGGGGAGAGGGAGGGAGGAAGAGAGGAGGAGAGGAGAGATTATATTGATTGTGGTAGTGAAGAAGGAAGACCTGGACTCTTGCAAGATGGGTGGTGGGCCGGGACTGACCCAGCCTGGTGACTGCTTTCCTGGTGATGGAGGGATTAGGTATGATGTGTGAGGAGCATTTCTTCAAAGGAAACATCCCTGGAACAACATAACCTGCCCATCATAACACATTTCAAATATGCATAGAGAAGTCTGGTCCCGTACCCAATGACCTCAAAAAGAAAAGTAGAATATTCCTAGAAAAGACATTATAGAACCATGGCCAGAGCTGATCTCAACAAAGAGAAAAGTGTGTGTGTGTGTGTGTGTGTGTGTGTGTGTGTGTGTTCTCGTGCATGTGACTAAAGCCACAGTGAGCCAGGCAGATTGCTCTATGATGAATTCTGACTTTAATAGAATGGATTGCCTAGTGGGATCCCCAGGATGAGCACCAAATTGTAGAGAGGGTGTTTCAGCCATCATTTTCACTACTGTGACCCAAAATACCTGACAACCACAACTCAGAGGAAGGGAGATTTTATTTGCTTACAGTTAGGGAGATTTCAGAGGTTGCAGTCCATGTTAGGCTGGGTCACGTCCGTGGAGCTTAGGGCATGGCAGTGGAAAGCAGAGAGAAAGCAAAGGGGCCCGTGGACATATGTATAGTTCCCAAGGCCACACCTCCAGTGATCTACCTCCTCTAGCCACACCCTACTTGCTTATGTTACCACCCAAATAATCCATTAATCCACCAGTGTGTTCGTTCGCTGATGAGATCAGAACCCTCATGACTCAATTATATCACCTCTGAACCTCAGTCCAAGAGCTCTTCCACGGGACATTCCATTCCAAACCATAACAGAGGGCATTTGGAATTAATGACAACAAGGCCGAGACTCAGAGTAAGCTCCTATTTACAGAGGGAGGCATTCTGAGGACAATAAAAAGTCTTTGGGGGTTTTGCATAGACCCATTGATTGGGCAAAAGGAAATACTGTTCAATAAAAAGATGGAGAAAGGAAAAGAGAAATTGAAAATACAATAATTTTTCTACCAAGGATGTCAAACCAGAAAAGGAAGAACAGGTAATATATGGAAATCCAAAGCCTATATAAAGATAGCAGTGGCTGCTCAATGGCTACTTCTTCCCTCTTCGTTGATAGATTGCCGATATTTTAGTGTTAATACCCTCTGCCATGTCTGCAGCACAGGGACCTAAAATAATCCTTGCAGTGCATTCTCATCACTGATTGGCTTAAGGATAAGTACGAGACTTACTTCTGGCCAATAAGATGTGAGAACTGGTCTGCCAGGGTTTCCGAAAATGTGTCTGTGCTTCTAAAAAGAGATGTATGGAGCCAGGTGTAGTGGCACACACTTGTAATCCCAGTACTTGGGAGGCTGAGACGGGAGGATCGCAGGTTTGTAGCCAGCCTCGGCAACTTAGTGAGGTCATCTGCAACTTAGTGAGACCCTGTTTCAAAATAAAAAAGTAAAATAGGGCTGGGGATTTAGCTCAGAGGTAAAATGCCCTGGGTCCCACTCCCAATAATAACACACACACACACACACACACACACACACACACACACACACGTATGGAATCAATGATCCTTCTTTCATTGCTGGACACGGTTATGTTTGCACAGCACAGTTAGTACTGCAAAACACCATCTTGTGACCACAAGGGAATTAAATTGACAACTTGAGGTTGGCAAAGCAGAAGGGCAGAGAGGTATCTTTGAAGACATAGTCCACCCACCAAGGTAACCAATCTGGATGCCCTCTACTGAGCACTTATTTTGGGAGCTAACCAGTTTTCCTTATTGTTTAAGCCAGTTGAGCTTAGTGGTTTCTGCTCCCTGTAGCCCAAGGTATCCTGACTGGATCAGAGCTCAGGAAAGACAAGGAGACCAGATAGGAAGGGGGCAAGAAGCTGATTGAAATGTGTCTAAGTAATCGGCCTGATGACTCACATCCCAGATGTGAAAAATAATTTCTGGTGAGACTGGGGAGCCACCACCAGTAACTTTTAAGTAATTGTGGATCATAGAAGGTGGTGCCAGCATCAGGGACTGGGCAGAGACTACCCTGATTTCCATACAGGGTGAAGAGATTGTTCCTGGAAACTCCAGACAAGTAAGTTTGAGGTAGATCCTTGACAACAGGGAAGCAGGGTAGATTAAGACGCAGATGGTGGGTGAGCACGGAGGAAGGAATGCGGTGGTCAGCTGAAAGCAAAATGACTTCACTGAGCTCCGGTTATTCCAGCCTAACCTCATTTCCTCTTTTGATAAGGTTACTATGTTTGAGAATCAGGTGTAGGCCATAAACATTGTGGGGCTTGATTTCAGCTTAGGGTTAACAGTTTCTCTCATGGTTTCCTTGTGGCTAAGATGGTGAAATGTGGGTTGGATGAGAGCGATGGTTTTGTGTGTTTGCAGCTGGCTCAATAGCTGAGCCCAGAGTGTCGAGCATTGGATCGATGTCACAGCCCATGTGTTGAACTCCGTCAGGGTGATGGGGAGGGAAGTCACGCATTGGCCTGGGCCAGGGGCTTGGCTGGGAATGAAAATGTGATACTGTGGGTGACACAGCCCAGGAATGGGTAGGATAGGTGTCAGTGAACCTTGAACCTGACACCTGGGGATGTGGGGCCATGCGGAGAGGATCAGGTGGACACAGGATCGAAGTAGAAATGAGAAGAAGGGTCCAGAGAGACCTAGAGAGGTGGATGGAGATACAGAGGCAGGTTTCAGGACAGGGGAACAAGAAGGTAGAAGGATGTGAGGAGTCACAGGCAGGGGGAGTCACGGGAAGTCCCCTGGATTGGGGTACAGAGAGGCCTACTCCAAGCTCCTCCTTCCTTACTGAAGAAGCTGTGTCCAGCTCATGACCATGGATATCGACCTTCAAGGAGATTTCTTGCAGAGTGCCAAGGCCTCCATCCTTGATTCCGCCTGATTTATCACTGGATGAAAACTCAGGACGCACACCGATCAAAGGTGTGGATATCACAAATGTAGGAGGGAGAGTTAATACCAGAGGTGACAGAACGAGGACTCAGAGTGATCCTGACAGGTTGGAATGCTGGGTCAAAAACAATAAGATGCAATTGAACAGACCAAAATGTAAAATCTGGCATTTACGTGCAAAACCCCAATTGCAAAAGCACAGAGTAGGAGATATTGCCTTGGCAGGAAATCATGTGAAAAATATCTGAGGCTTGTAAATGATCACCAGTCCGGAATGAGCCGACAGTGTGATGTGATTGCTAATAATCTAACATTACTTAAGATAGAAGTAGTCATGGAAATCCAGCACTCTTGGGAAGGAGTGGTCTCAATTTTAGGCACCAGATGATTGGGAAGGACATCATCAACAAATTAGAGTGTGTTCTGAGATGGGCTGTCGTAAGATAAAGAAAGTTCCAGAAATTGTATGATGTAACGAGAGGCTCAAGGATCCGAGAACATTCTGCCTGGAGAACCAAAAACAAGAGGCTCTGTGAGAGAGATGCACAGCACTGAGGGAGAACTTGGTCCATCTGAACTGATGGTCTACCTGAACTGAAAGTTCAGGTAGAACTGAAACCACAGGTTTCAGAAGATAGGAGGAGGCCAATCGACATTCATGGATGGGAAACATGTCTGGTCATTATAATCAAGGGAAAAATGACAATTGTGTATCACTTACAAGTTTCAAAAAACATGAACTCATCTGTGAGGTGAACCATTGTTTCCATGTCATAAATCAGGAAATTGTTTGAAATGATCCAGAAATTGTATACCTGGTAAAATTGTCGAACAAGTAAGCTATCAGAGAGGTTGAAGGCTTTTCCTGAAGTCACATAGATAGACTCCTGGGGCCTCTATTTTCCTGACTCCAGCAAGTGCTCTGTGCCCTGGAGCAAGTATCAGATGGTCTAGGCTGCCTTAGAATCGAGGCATCCTTGACTGTGGGTACCACAGAACCATCTGCCCAAGTGAATTAGAAGGCTTCTTGGAACAGAGCGATGGGGAAAACCGGAAGCGCTCAGGAGCCCTTACAACTCCAAGGCTGCACCCAGAATATTCCTAACCCAAAGAACTTGAAATTGCTCCTTGGGGACACATGTAGTGGGCATGGACTCTGTCTTCACACAGACTCGCCAGCGGCTGCGGTTGATGGTATCGTCCCCTGGAATTGTTTTAGTGCTCTCCCTGTAGATCCCTATCTGGGTGTGGGTGTGTGTATATGGAGTGCTTCTATATCCAGATGCCCGGGGGAAAATCTATACATACACGTTCTCAGGGAGGACAAGATTTCAGCTCCCTGAACTGTCTAGGGAGGTATGCTTTCCATTTTGGTCTCTGCCATCTCAGTACAAAATATGAGTCTTCTCTGCTTTGGAGAGGGAGAAAATCCCTTTTCTGCAGAATATGGATTCTGCAAAGTTGAAGCCCATGATCCTGAAGAAATTCAAATATAGCCTCTTTCCACGCTGACCTCCGGCATGGACCAGCGAAAGTGATTTTTCCTCTTCTTCTTGGTGTAAATTACGATATGCTGAAAAGGTCCTCACCCCTTTTAATCGTGACAGGGTCCAGGTGATCAGGGTGATGGCCGTAAGTTGATGTTATCAGCCTAGGCTTGTGTTAAGTTCTTTCTTTGACAAGAAAAGTGCAAAAGAAGTCTCCAGTTAATCGAAGACCCCGGGGACCACCTTCCGATTGGCCGAGGGAGGCTTCCTGCCTTGCCCTCCAGCCGGGCGGACCACTGAGCGGTGTGTCCACAGTCTCCACTAGGTGGAGAAAAAGAGCGGTTATGAAATGTACAAAGCCCCAAATCAAAAACACAGTCCAAAGAGTAAAATCCAATTCTAAATGGAACTCGAAAACTTGAGAAGTAATTTAAGGGAACCACATTAAATACTAGAATGTTTAATGGGGCCCATGTGTCCCGAGCAGAGAAAGAGAGGGCGAGAAATGGAACAGAGGAAATCAGGGAGACAATATGTCTGTGGGACTTGTTCTAATTAGGGGCACAGCGCTGCTGAGAATCATTCATTATAATCTGGTTAAATGTTCGGCATGGCCAAAGCACCTCTGCCGAGGGGTGCAAAACAGAGGTTCCCCTCCATGGTAAGCGGGGTGAGCGCCTCTCTGTTGGAGGTTCACTCCAGTCGCTCGGGAGGGCCCAGGGCTGTACATCACCCTCCTGCCAGCTCTTCTTTATGACTTCAGCGCTGGGCTCCAGCTAGCAGATGTCTGCAAATTTTGGGGAGGAGAAGGAGGGGGGCCCCCGGAGCGCATTGTCTCCAACTTGTCTGTCGCTTAATTCAGTATCTCTGTCTGCCGCTGGAGTGGGATGGGAAGAGTTCAAAGGAGGAACTCAAAATAACCCATAGATCAGAGCTTGGGAGTGATCTGTGTGGCACCCAGAAATCACCGACACTCCTCCGGCTCCGCTTTGAAATGTGGACGCAGCGGCGATGATTTAGTGGGCCCGCGCTGGCGCTCACACCAGCAGCACGTGGGGTGCCTCTGCGGGGGTATTTTTAGAGAAGGAGAAGGTAGCCAGAGGCTCGAAGGGGTGTGAGTGGCGGGGGTCAGGTTTGGCTTTGCCCCAGGCCAGAGGCGTCGTTTAGTTTAGAGCTTATGTGAAGCGTGTGATGTAAGAAGGTTGGGAGGAGAGGCGGACGCCGGCCCAGTGTGCATGCACGTTCAGGTTGGACACTGCAGGTCAGTCTGGCTTGGCTGCCTTGCCCAGGTCTTCTACCACACTCTCAAACGTGGGAGGGTGCCACGTGTTGGCTTCATGCTGTTGCTTTGCATCACACCCCTCAGCCAACCAGCTGCTCTGTGGTGGCAGGGTTGGGGCCTCTGCTAGCCTGCAGGGCTTCTTTAAGAGCAAGGTGTCCCCTCGGGAGATCAGGGCAGAGCTTGGCCAAGCCCATGGTGCCTTCCTTGGACCTGACCCAGCCTTGAGCTGGGCTCGTGGCTTGTGACTAGAATACATGTTGCATTTCTGCCCCTGGATGACCCTCCCGCCAGGTATCTGTGCAAAACAGGCCGTGCATCCTTAGGCATCTCCTGCATCCTACTATGCATCCCAGTAGGGCATGGCAGACAAACGGTCCAGGGCATTATCTTCACTGCATTTGTGGGACTGAGCTCTAGACTAAGTCTACAGACAAACATTCCTCGGCGTTCAGTCCTTCGCTCTCCATTAGCTGGGTTTGTTTGATTCTGGGGAGGAGGGGCTGCATTTCCTGGCTTCATCTCCATACCTGGGTGACCCTCCTGCGATTGGATGCAGTTGGCTAGGGAAAGGACCACAGAGGATGGATGCATTGGGGTGACCTACCCCACGACTAGTGGAAAGCAGAGTTGCTAGAACTCCTCAGAGTAGAGTCAACGCTCCGCTCTGTGTTTCTACCTCTCCAGTGGTCATGGGTGCCCTCGCTCTGTGTTGTGTACTTGTTCACCTGTCTGATGCCCCCCCCCCCACACTTGGACTATTAGCTGTGCAAGAGCAGAAGCTGTGTAGCTCCCATTCACTTTTATATCCCAGTACCCTTCAGGGTGCCAGGTTTAATAAATCCTTGTCTCTCTGCAGGAGAAGGAAAACACATCTTACTGTCTTGGCTCTGATTTATCTGAGCAATTGTGATTTACTTCATTGATCACTTACTGAGCATCTGCTCTGTTGGCATTGTGCTATGTGCTAGGGATTTAAATATGATGAAAATTAGTGCCTGACCCTAAAGAATTCTCACTTGAAGGGGAAGTGTGCAGAGGGCCATCTGGGGAGAGAGGTAAATCCACCAGCTAAGTTGCAGTGTGGCAGGTTCAAGAATGCTTATGTACTCGCTACAGAGGGATCCCCAACAAGGGAGCAATCTAGTTCGAGAAAGCCCTAGCAGAAGCCCTGAAGGTCCATAGATCTGTTTTATCCAGTGGTCAAGGGTGGAGAGGCAGCCTGCTTGGTAAACTGTGCTAGATATCACGTTCATGGCAACCAGACTGGTGCTGAAAACCCAACTGCTGTGGTAGGGTGGGACTTGCCTACTTTCTCTGCAGACACAAAGGTTCTTCTCTATTAGCCAGATCCAAAGAACCCCCTGTTTCCTGAAGAGCAGTACCAGGGCACAGAACACTGGGTGCTGGACTAGCTAGAAAGCCTGATTCACAGGTACCGTTGCGCAGGGATGGGAGAGGCATTTTCCTGCCACCGCAGGTGAGACTGTGAATGTGCACATCTCAGTGGTCTCCCTTCAGGTCTCTACAGTCTGCAGCTGGTCTGCCCCTCAGCTCTGGAGAATGGATGAATAAACACGAGAGTGGGACAGTGAACAGTGGCATGTGCCCCCAAACCTGCACAGGACACTGCAGAGGGGCAAGGAACGGAGCGCCCGAGGGAAGAGCTCTGAGTGCAACCCAGCCTCTACCCCCGACAGTGACCAAGGCACGCTGTGCCTCTGAACCTCAGTTTCCTCTTCTGTGAAGGGGATTAGCGAGACAACGGGGGGCGGATCAGGGACGTTTACACAGAAGAAAGTACCGATCTGTGTTTTTATTGAAAACTTTCTGGCTGCAGTGAGCCAGGGCAGCATATTGTGGGAGCCTCATAACCCAAACCTTTTCCCCCTGAATGTGCATGTAGACAGGCCTTGAAGCCTGCCCGAGTCACCAGCAGCCCTCACCAGCTCTGCCGTCACTCTCTGTCCTTCCAGCGTGGGAATTCATGCCGAAGTCCTCTAACATTTCCTCAGCACCTCCTTACTGGGTGCTAGGCCCGATACTGGGTGTGAAGGAAACAAAGATGAGAAATGTGTGGTCTCTGTCTTGTACAAACCCATCAACAGGGAATGATCCAGTTATGTTAACAGATAAGCAAGAACTCTCGCGCATTTGTATTTTACTTGTTGCATGGAATTGCGGGTCCCTGGAGGATGGATATTGCTTGCGACTGACAAGAGTACTGGCTGCGAAGTCAGCTGTCTGGATTCCTGCTCCAGAATACCCACTTGTGGCTGAATGAGCTTGGGCGATATTCTTAGCAAGTCTTCTAAGAATTGGTCCCTTTGATTATAAATTGAGAGAAATAATAATGTCTTCCTCAGAGGGTTGCTATCAGCATTAAATGAGATAACGCGTGAAAGATACTTGGTGTGCTAGTCAGCTTCTCATCGCTGTGACCAAAATACCAGACAAGAACAACATAGAGGAGAAAAGATTTTGGCTCATGGTTTCAGAGGATGCTGGCTCTGAGGCAGAACATCATGGAGGAGGAAGGGCATCGCAGCAGAAAGCTGCTCAGCTCATGGCAGCCGAGAGAGAGAGAGAGAGAGAGAGAGCGAGCAAGCGCAGGGGAAGGGTAAGAAGGTGAAGGGCTGGAGAGAAGCTAAAACCTTCTGGGACATGCCCCCAGTGACCTACTTCCTCCAACTAGGCCCCACCTCCCAGGAGTCCATTCAGCTCTTAATGGATGAGTCCACTGATGAGGTCAGGGCCCTCGTGATCCAATCACTTCCCAAACACCCCACCTCTGCACACTGCTACATCGAGAACACATGAGACTTTGGGGGACATTCCAGATCTAAAGCATAACACTTAGTATGTAGTAAATGCTCAATTATTGTTGCAAATATTATTTTCCCATTTCCTCAATACCCTTTCTAGCACCTCTGAAGGTTCTCTGCAATTCAATCTTAAAGGGACGATTTCCTGATGATTTCAGAAGAGAAGATTAGTTTGTAGGGGCACCAAGATTCCTGTGATTCTTGTAGCATGAAGAAATTATGGGACCACATGACCTAGCACCAAATTGCATGCTAATTCATTCTACAGACATTGTGTGCTTATTCAGTGCCAGGCCGGGCACTGAGAGATAAAGAGAAGGGAAAATTCAGAACCTGTGGTCCCTTGCCACATGGTCAAAGTTCAGAAGGGGAGGCAGATGAGCAAAGAGATCGGATGCCCTGTAGCGGCTGCAGTGACGCAGGTCCACGCAGTAATGGGAAGAACATCAGGAAGGGGTGGCCCACTTGCCACGGTGCGATGGAGGGGACTTCCCAGGGCAGGAGCTGCTGAGCTGCATTCTGAAGATTGAAGAGTTGGGTTGTTCTATGCTCTGACTGATCAATGGACTTGGAAGCTACTGCTTCTCATGTCTGCCTTCCAGTTTGTCTTCCAGGAAGCAGTGCATAGTGGTGCAAAGATCCAAGAGAGCTGGATTCCACCTTGAGCTCTGACAGTGACCAGCTGTGTGGCTTTGAGCAAATCACGTCCCCTCTCTGGGCTCAAGAGAGCTTGTTGGCTTAGCTGGCAGGAGCCTCTCAGGTTGGATTCATTTATTCTATATCCAAGAAACATTTGCTCATTTACCAAATATGATTAAGTGCCAAGGAGTCAACAGTGAAATGACCACCATATGGGTGGCTAGAACTTCACCTAATGGGGAAATATTGGGAAATAGTATAAAATATGTGCCCCAGAAATGTCCTGCCCGAGGGGTGAGGGAGCTGGGGTATCTGTACACCAACTCCTGCAAGTCAGTGGTCGAGAGCCATGGTTGGGGTGTGGCGGGTAGGATAATTAAGTTCTCTACAGTGCACACAGGCAGCCTGCTGTTCTAAGTCTGGAGGTGCTGGTGCGGCACTGATGGTTTCTGCTACAATTAGAAACTGTAATACCCGCCACAGAGGAAAGGGGGGTTTCCTTTCCTTTTTCATGGTGAAAGCAGAAAAACTTTGTAAGTAAGAAAACCCTGAGCCAGGTGTGGTGGAGCACACTTGTAATCCCAGTACTTGGGAGGCTGAGACAGGAGGATGGCAGGTTGGAGGACAGTCTTAGCAAGTAGTGAGACCTCTCATCAACTTAGCGAGACCCTGTTTCAAAAATAAAAATAAATAAATAAAATAGGGCTGGAGGTGTAGCTCGGAGGTAGAATGCTCCTGGGCTCAATCCCCAGTACCACACACACACACACACACACACACACACACACACAGGAAAGATCAAAAAAAAAAAAAAGAAAGAAAAGAAAAAGAAAACCCTGTCCCAGGGTAAGAAATTCTTCTGTCACCAGCAGTAAGAATCCTTGGACTTGAGTCTCCTTGGGGCCTCCATTTGTATAGACCAGCGGTTCTGGAAATTTTGTCCTCCAGGGGACATTTGACAATTTCTGGAGACATTTTTTTTTTTTTTGCGGTACCGGGGATTGAACCCAGGGGCATTCTACCTCCGCGCTATGCCCCCGGACCTATTTTTTATACTTTATTTTGAAACCGGGTCTCACAAAGTTGCGGAGGGCCTCACTGAGTAGAGAGAGAGAGAGAGAGAGAAAGAGAGAGAGAGATGGAGAGAGAGAGAGATGGAGAGAGAGAGAGATGGAGAGAGAGAGAGAGAGAGAGAGAGAGCTGAGGCTGGCCGCGAACCCGGATCCTCCGGTCTCCTCCT
>PVJS01026464.1:0-26994 GCA_004027185.1 Glis glis
GCCCTTTTTTTTTTTTTTTTTTTTGCGGTACCAGGGATTGAACCCAGGGGCGTTCTACCTCCGCGCTACACCCCCGGCCCTATTTTTTATACTTATTTTGAAACCGGGTCTCACGAAGTTGTGGAGGGCCTCACTAAGTAGAGAGAGAGAGAGAGAGACAGGGAGAAAGAGAGAGAGAGAGAGAGAGAGAGAGAGAGAGAGCCGAAGCTGGCTGCGAATCCGGATCCTCCAGTCTCTGCCTCCCAAAGCACTGGGATTACAAGTGTGCACCACCACGCCCGGCCCCCAGCCCTATTTTTTATTCTTTATTTTTGAAACAGGGTCTCACTAAGTTGAAGAGGGCCTCACTAAGTAGCTGAGGCTGGCCGCAAACCTGGATCCTCCTGTCTCAGTCTCCCAAGTACTGGGATTACAAGCGTGGGCCACCATGCCATGCCGGGCTAAAGTTTCCAATTTTTGTATGGCAATTTTGTATCCTGACTCTTTGTTGAATTTGTCAATTCTAAGAGTCGTTTGGTAGAGTCTTTAGGGTTTTCTAATAGAATCAGATCATCTGCAAATAGTGATAATTTGACTTCTCTTGTTCCTATCGCTCTAAAATTTTGAGTGGTGTATTGAATACCAGTGACGAGAATGGACACTCTTGTCATGTAACTGACTACAGAAGAAATATGTTCAATTTTTCTCCATTCAGTATGATGTTTGCTATGGGTTTGTTATATAAAGCCTTTATTATGTTGAGTTACAATCCTTCTATACCTAATTAATTTGTGATATATCATGAAGGGATGTTGATTTTTATAAATGCTTTTTCTGCATCTATTGAGATGATTATGTAATTTTTATCCTGATTCTATTTATGTGTTTCCATTACATTTATTGACTTGCATGTGTTAAACCATATGTATAATCCTGGAATTAAACTAACTTCATCATGGTATATTATCTTTTGAATGTGCTATTGAATCTAACTTGAAAGAATTTCATTAAGAATATTTGTGTTTTTGTTGATCAAAGATATTAGGCATCACCCACAAAACCCTAAATTTCTTCCTTGCTAGAAAGGGAAAGAAGAGATTTCCATTCATTTTGATTCACTAAAAGAACTCAAAATTCTGTTTTTTTTTCAAAACCTATATGAAATTTGATAGCCTGCTGTTACTTTATTAGTCTATGAGCAATTAAATCAAGCCAAATTTTAAAATATGTTTAGGGAAAATATTAGAGTTGTGATTCTACTACAAAATGACAAATTATCTGGGAAAAAACTTAATTTTTATGATTGTAGTATAATGTTATATATGTTGTTACAAGTTAAAGATCCCTTGCTAGATTTTTGGATTGTGTAGTTATGCACCAATTTCCTTTGGAGAATTCGTAGTGAGAACCTATAGAGATTGACAGAAAGGATACAGGCATAGTCCTCCTTCAAGTCTCAATGTATTTTAACCAAACTCAGCCACATTCTTAAGAATATAAACAATGGTAGAAAACATCCAGAGGGGGTGGTGTTGGCAGTGGGCATGACAGTGGTAGAAAAAAATATATATATATTTTTTGCGGTACCGGATATTGAACCCAGGGGCATTCTACCTCCGTGCTACACCCCCGGCCCTATGTTTTTTATACTTTATTTTGAAACCCGGTCTCATGAAGTTGTGGAGGGCCTCACTAGGGAGAGAGAGAGAGAGAGAGAGAGAGAGAGAGAGAGCTGAGGCTGGCCGCAAACCGGGATCCTCCGGTCTCCGCCTCCCAAAGTACTGGGATTACAAGTGTGCGCCACCATGCCCGGCTAGAAAAATATTTTGATAATTAAGAAGTTTAAAATACATTAGTTTTAAAGAGACCATGAAATATTTAAAACATCAGGGAATATTAAATTTTCAAAGTTTAAGCCACTGTGAGCAATAATCAAAAAATGAGCATTCAAATATAATTTTGAAAATAATGTAGTGTTCATATTACCCTATTATATACTGGTAATTAGTAGTTTTCTTGTGGCTGTCCATACTATGAGTTAGGACCCTGGTACAAAAGAGATTTCCAGTTTTAAAAAATGCAGATATAAGCAGTGCATCACACATGCCTGTAATCCCAATATGTGTGAGGCTGAGACAGGAGGATTGCAGGTTTGCATACAGCCTCAGCAACTTAGCAAGATCCTGTTTCAAAATAAAAAATAAAAAGAGCTTTAAGTGTAGCTCCAAAGTAGACTGCCCCAGCAATCAGCCTCCAGTACCAAAAGAAAAAAAGATATATAGTCATATTTAGCTCTGCTTACAAGACACTCATTTTCCATTTCTCAGTAAATAACCTTGACTCACTCTCAATTTTAGAACAAGACCATTGAATTCTGTTAAATGAGATATTTAGCTTTGGTTAGTAGATTCAAAATTTCTGTAACCTGATGGTTAAATTACTTTAACCCTGATCAGCAGTTTCTATTAGAGATAGAGCTTATCTAAGTGTAGGGTGGAAAAAAAAGACAGAAACATAGATTGATATGGAAATTCAAGAGCTTTTATTTTTTATTTTTATTTTTAATATGCATTTATTGGTGCATTATAGTCTCACATCATAATGTAAATCATGCTGACAATGACATACATGCACACAACACTTGGTACCCCCCCTTGGCTCCCTCCCCATCCCTCCACTTCCCCATACAGAGTACTGAGATTGATATTGGTATCTTCACATTTGTACACAAAACCAATGATAGTAATTTCTTCAGTGATCCTCATTCTTCTCCCTCTCCTTCCCCCAGACCACCTCCCTGGCTCCACTGAAGTTTCTCTATTATCTGGAGTTCCTCTGGTATCCCAATTACTCTCCACTCTGATTTGGGTTAGATGGAATCTCAGTGTAGTTTTGATTTGCATCTCCCTGATTAGTAATTATGTTGAACATTTTTCATGTACTTTTTGGCCATTTGTATCTCCTTTTGTATCTCTTCTTTTGTGTCTATTTAGTTCAATTGCCCATTTCTTGATTGGGTTATTTTTTTTTAGTGTAAAGTCTTTTAAATTCTTTGTATATTCAAGAAATTAGTCCTCTATCAAGGGATAGCTGGCAAAGATCTCCCATTCTGTAGACTTTCTCTTTAGACTTGATGGTTTCCTTTGATGAGCAGAAACGTTTTAGTTTCATGCCATCACATTTATTAATTTTTTGTTTTAATTCCTTGTGCTATGGAGGTCTTGTTGAAGAGGTTTCTACCTGTGCCTATATGTTGGAGAACCTATGCCCTCCTTTAGTAGCTTCAAAGTCTCGAGTCTAATTTATAGGTCTTTGATCCATCTTGAGTTGACTCCTCTGCAGGGTGAGAGGTAAGGATTTAGTTCCATTTCTCTACAACTGGATAACCAGTTTTACCAACACCATTTGTTGAAAAGGTTGTCTTTTCTCCAATGTGTGTATCTGGCATCTTTGTTGAAAATCAGTTGGCCGTAAGTGTGTGGATTTGTGTCTGTATCTTATATTCTGTTCCATTGGTCTGTCTGTTTTTGTGCCAACACCATGCTGGTTTTTTTAATTACAATAGCTCTGTAGTATAATTTGAAGTCAGGAATCATGCCTCCTGCATGATTCTTATTGCTGAGAATTGCTTTGGCTATTTTGGGTCTTTTGTTTCTCCATATGAAATTTAGGACTTATTTTTCTAGGTCTGTGAAGAATGACACTGGTATTTTGATAGGTATTTCATGGACTCTGTAGATCATTTTTGGTAGCATAGTCATTGTGATAATATTTATTCTGCCTAACCAAGAGCAAGGGAGATCTTTCCATCTTCTAAGATCTTTAATTTCTTACTTTAGTATTTTATAATTTTCATTGTAGATGTCTTTTACCTCCTTGGTTCAGTTTATTCCTAGGTATTTTATTGGTTTTGAGGTTATTGTGAATGGAATTGTCTTCTGGATTTTTTTTCTTAGTGGACTCATGGTTGGCATATAGAAAAGCTACTGATTTTATTAGGTTGATTTTGTATATAGCTACTTTGCTGAATAGCTCTAGTAGCCTTTTGGTTGAGTGTTTTGGGTCTTCTAAATATAGGATCATGTTATCTGCAAATAGGGATATTTTTAATTCTTCTTTTCCTACTTGAATTCCTTTGATATCCTTCTCTTATTGCTCTGGCAAGAGTCTCAAGGGCTATATTGAAAAGGAGTGGTGATAGTGGGTATCCTTGTCTTGTTTTTGATTTTAAAGGGAACTCCCACAGTTTTTCCCCATTCATTATGATGTTGGCTTTGCGTTTATTGTTTATTGCCTTAATGATATGGCGATACGTTCTTTCTATTTTGATTTTCTGCAATGTTTTTAACAAGTATTGGTGTTTGATTTTGTCATATGCTTTTTCAGCATCTATTGAGATTATCATGTGATTTTTGTCCTTATTTATATTTGTTTGGCGAAAAACATGTATTGATTTGTGTATACTGAACCAGCCTTGCATTCCTGGGATGAAGTGAACTTGGTCATGGTGTATAATTTTCTTGATGTGGTTTTGAATGCACATGGCTAGTGTTTTGTTTAGAATTTTTGCATCTAACTTCATCAATGATATTGGTCAGTAATTTTCTTTTCTTGAGGGATCTTTATTCAGTTTTGATATTACGGTGATACTGATCTCATAGAAAGAGTTTGGAAGAGTTCCATCTCTTTTGATTTCACAGAATAACTTGTGAAGTATTGGGTTTAGTTCTTCTCTAAAGATTTTGTAGAATTCAGCTAGGTCTGTCTGGACCTGGGCTTTTCTTTGATGTAAAGCTTTTTGTTGCTGTTTGTATCTCTTTGCTTGCTATTGGTTGGTTTAGGTTTACTATATCTTCTTGGTTCAATTTAGGTAGGTTGTATGTATTTAGAAACCTGTCAATTTCTTCCATGTTTTCCAGTTTATTGAAATATAATTTTGCAAAATAGTTTCTGATGATCCTCTGGATTTTCCTACTGTTTGTGATGATGTCTCCTTTTTCATTTCTGATTTAAATAATTTGGGTTGATTCACTCTTCCTTTTGGCTAGGTTGGCCTAGGGTTTGTCAATCCTTTTAATTTTTTCAAAGAACCAGCTTTTATTTGTTGTTTATCCTTTGTAATTTTTTTTGTTTTCTATTTCATTGATTTCTGCTCTGATTTTAATTATCTCCTGCCTTCTACTGGCTTTGGGATTAGACTGTTCCTGTTTTTCCAGGTCCTTGAGGTGTGTCATTAGTTTGTTTATTTGGTGACTTTCTGTTTTTCTCATGTGGGCACTCAGTGCTGTAAATTTACCTCTTAAAACAGCCTTCAAAGTGCCCCATAGATTTTGGTATGTCATGTCTCTATTTTTGTTTAACTCTAGGATTTTTTTTTATTTCTCCCCTTATTTCTTCTCTGATCCAGTCTTCATTCAAGAGTATATCATTCAATCTTCATGTGTTTATGTAATTTCTTTTGGTCTTCCTGTTGTTAATTTCTACTTTCATTCCATTTTGATCTAAGAAGATTTAAGGAATTATATTACATTTTTTGAATTTGCTGGTACTTGTTTTCTGGCCCAGAATGTGGTCTGTTTTGGAGAAGGTTCCATTAGCAGCTGAGAAGAAAGTGTATTCAGATGTTGTTGGTTGAAATATTCTGTATATGTCTAGTAGGTCCATTTGGTTTATAGTGTTCTTTAGGTTTGAAGAGTCTTTACTCACCTTTTATCTGGAAGATCAATCTAGTGGTGTGAGTGGTGTGTTGAAGTCTCCTAATATTAATGTATTTGGGTCTATTTGAGACCTAATGTCCCAAAGAGTTTGTTTTATAAAAGTGGGTGCACCCTCATTTGGGGCATAAATGTTTACTATCATTATGTCTTCTTATTGGATTGTTCCTTTTATTCATAAGAAGTGACCACTTTGTCTCTTCTGATGTGTTTTAGCTTAAAGTCTGCTTTGTCGGATATGAGCATTGCTACCCCTGCTTGTTTTCAGTCTCCATTTGCATGCTATATCTTTTCCCATCCTTTCACCTTTATGTACGGATATCTTTGGCTGTAATGTGAGTTTCTTGCATGCAGCATATAGTTGGATTATGTTCTTTAGTCCACTTTGCTAGTCTATGCTTTTTAATCGAGGAGTTAAAACCTTTGATATTCAGTGTTATTATGGAGATATGATTTTTGTTTACTGTCATTTTGAGTTCTATTTTATGTTTGCTATAGTCTTATTTCTCCTTTGCTTAGTTGCCCATCCTGTGGAGTTCACCCCTCCTCTGGTTCTGGTATTTGCTTTTTTTTCTTCTTTGTGTTTTGTTTCTCTAAGTATTTTCTTTAGTGCTGGCTGGGTAGTCATGAATTCTTTGTTTCTGCTTGTCTTGGAGTGTTTTTATTTCTCCATCAATTTTGAATGGTATCTTTGCTGGATATAGCGGTCTTGGTTGGAAGTTGTTTTCTTCCAGAGTTTGGAGTACAGCATACCAGCCCCTCCTGGCTTCATAACTTGGGTTGAGAAGTTTGGAGGGATTCATATTGTTTTTCCCCTGAATGTCACCCATTCTTTTGTTCTTGCTGCTTTTATGATTCTTTCCTTGGCCTCTATGTTAGTCATTTTGATTATTATGTGGCGTGGGGAAGTCCTTCTTTGATCTTGTCTTGTTGGTGTTCTGAATGTCTCTTGTACATGAATGTCCAAGTCTTTTACTATGTTAGGAAATTATCTATTATTTCTCTGAAGAGATTTCTGATGTGCTTCTAGACCTTCTTCAATGCCTATTTTCTATAAGTTAGGTCATTTCATATTATCCCTATTTTTTGGATGTTCAGGTCATGTTGTATCGTCTTCTCTACAATGTTTACTGTGTTTTTAGTTTTGAGTGAATTGTCTTCCAAGAGTCATACTCTGTTTTCCACATGGTCTAGCCTGCCAGAGGTGGTTTCTATTGTGGTCTTTAATCCATTTATTGACCCCTACATTTCACTCAAAGCCTCTTTTTGTTTCTTACTTAGGGCCTCAATTTCTCTATTGATACACTCTTTCATTTCCTTTACACTTTCTTTGAGGCCTTTGATCATATTGAAGATCAAAATTCAGAATTCTCCTTCTTGCATTTTCTGCAGGTCAGTATTGGTGATCTAGCTTGTTGTTGAGTTATGGGAGTTTATTGTTTCCTCACTGTTCTTCATTCTCATGCATTCAGAGTTCTCAGGTTTGTATTTCTGTTGTCTTGGCATCTTCTTCCTCTTTGTGCGTAAGTCCTGTGTCTATTTGTTATCCCTTTATAATAAGGCCTAGGCTGGGGGTATATATTTGCCTCTACCAATTTGACTCATTTAATCAATCTCTTGAGTTTGTCCCCCAGAGCCTCTTTAACTAGATATAGTTCTTAGTGCAGGCAAACAGGAGTCTCTAATTGGCTGCAGGCCGCTGTGCTCTCTAGGCCTAAATTCCGTAGGACTGGAGACTATGATGTTCTGTCCAGTGCCTGAAGCCTGCTGGTTGGGATTTACTGTCCCACAGACACCACTGCTACTCTCTTGATTGTGAACCCTTGAAACTGTAGAATGCTGACCACCAGCCTCTGTGGCCAGTGGGCCTAAACTCAGCAGGGCCAGCGATTGCTATGTTCTGAGTTTGTGGCCTGGCTCGCTGAGCTTTGTTGGCCCTGGGACACCACCGCTGATCTGTTGGTTATGATCATGTGGAGCATTGTCACTGGCATGCATGCATGTCAGGCACTAATTCTGCTGGTGGAGGGAGTGTTGAGTTCCCAGCTTATAGCTGTGCTCACGTGAAACCCTGCCAGCCCCTGGGCTCCCTGCTTTCAGGGCCTAAGATCTGGCAGGGAGAGATTGTACTGTTCTGAGTCTGGGGCTTGGGTGGCTCAGTTATTTAGCCCCAAGGACACCACTGCTGCTCTGGGCCGCTGTGATCACATAAGCCCTTCTTGGCCTCTGGCATTGGTGCTTATAGCACCCCAACACAACCAGGTGTGAGTTTATTAGCTTTCTGAGCCTGCAACTCTGTAGGCTGAGTTATTTCACTCCACAGCCACCACAGCTTTCTATCCTTTGGTGGTTGCTAGAGACCCTGCAAGGGCACAGTGAACTGCTGACTCTAGTTCTTTCCCACTTGAATGTCCCTAGGGGCTGTCTGCTAATTCATGTTTCTGCTGTGTCTGACTATAGCCCCACCCCCACCTCTACAGGGGTGATTTGCAAACTCATAGACTCCACAAGTCAGTTCATTGCCACACAAGTCCCTGTGGCTGTGCAGGGAGGTCTCCTACTGGGACAAATTGTTAACTCACAGCTTGGTGAGTGCCCCCTAGGGTCCCTGCAGGCAGAGATGAGTTCAACTGCAGTCAGAGGCTCTAGCTGGGCCATATGGGTAGTTGGGTCTTTGTTGAGCATGAAAAAAAAAAGTCAATTGCTTTTGATGATGACCTGTAGTCACTGGGTTCACAAGATTCTGCTTCTTCTTTTTTGGAGTTGGTCTCTGGGAGCCCTGGGTCCTGGCAGCCACCAGCCCCCACACAGGTTTGGCAAGATGGCACTGCCACCCCCACTTTCCCCTCACCAGGTGAAACATGTGAAGCTCTTTACAGTCCTCTGCTCTCGCTTCTGCCTCGGATTCCACCGTGTTTCAACTGTCATTCTGTTGAAACACTTTGGCTGCTTTTCTTCCCTTGTCAAGAAGCAGTCTTCCTGCTGGTTGAGTTCCGAATCTCAGAATGCCTGAAACATGCTGTCTCTCTCTATTCCACCATCTTTTGCTTTTATTTTATTTTTTATTTATTTTATTTATTTATTTTTTTTGCGGTACCGGGGATTGAACGCAGAGGCATTCTACCTCCGCGCTACGCCCCCGGCCCTATTTTTTATGCTTTATTTTGAAACCGGGTCTCACAAGGTTGCAGAGGGCCTCACTAAGGAGAGAGAGAGAGAGAGAGAGAGAGAGACAGAGAGAGACAGAGCGAGAGCTGAGGCTGGCTGCGAATCTGGATCCTCCAGTCTCCACCTCCCAAAGTACTGGGATTACAAGCGTGCACCACCACGCCCAGCTTGCTTTTATTTTTAAAAAGTAATTTTCCTTCCTTAGCAACAAATCAGAAAGGTGAGTGAGAAAAAAATAATGTATTTTAATCATTCTGGTATTAAAATCTAAACACTCTAGTGCACAATAGGTAGAATATTTTTAGAACTGTGGATTTTTTAAATAAAATGATTACCAATTTAAAACTTGAATAATAATGGCATTTTCTTTTATTTTGCTATATTATTATATTACTTTGTAGATTCCATAGGAGTTTGGGGTTTGTTTTAATTGTGGAATTGTTAGAAGATATGGGAATAAAGAGAACACAGCTTGACAGACCTAAACAGGTTCTTTAATTGGAGTAAAGCCTGGGAGGGGGGACTGACCAGGAAGGAGACTCCTCGAGATGGGAAAGCAAAGCAGTCATGTAGTATTGCGGTAACTCCGCGGTAGCTCCGGCGGACGTTCTACTCTGTGGTTCCTGCCATGGAAGGTCACTGCACCAAGCAGCTTCCTGACAAAACTGTCTATGGTCACCAGCCACAGACGGTCGCTGCGTCAAGCAGCTTCCTGACAAAACTGTCTATGGTCACCAGCCACAGACGGTCGCTGCGTCAAGCAGCTTCCTAACAAATCTGTCTATGGTCACCAGCCACAGAGGGTCGCTGCCCAGACAGCTTCCTAAAGTCTGTGGATCCTGCCACAGACGGTCGCTGCGTCAAGCAGCTTCCTAGCAATGGTCTTCTCGCACGAATCAACACGAAGTCTGATATAGTAATTTGCAAAAATAGTTATATTTAATAATCGGGGGGTCGGGGAGGAGATAGAGATGGCAAGTTCTCCCGGCGCTCTATAGCCAGGGCCTTATTTTTATAGGAACTTTTAAAGTTAATCAAACACAGAAATCAGGAATTTCTCAGGTTACAGTAAAGAAGGTCAGCGAGGCAAACATGATAAATTTAGGGGAAGAAGGGATTAACCATTACTGGGTGGAGACGCCATCAAAGACCGCACCTTGAAGATTACACCAGGTCCCTTGGAATGTGTCCGTTTGTGGACAGATCCCACCCAGCCAGATACCATGTATCCAAACTGGGCTGGTCCAAGATGATAATCTCAGTATGCTTCTAAGATGGGTCTCAGCCCTCAACAATGTAGTTCTCTGATTTGGTGGGCTTGACACCAGGCCAGGGCAGGTAAATATATGGGGCTGGGGCAGGGGGATAGTTAGAGGCATTTTCCCACCATTCCTGAAGTCCTTTGTTCTCCATCTCCTCTGGCCAGGCCCTACAGTCAGACCTCATGGTGCCCATGGGAATAGCTAGTGTACCTTGAGGGATATGACTGACCTTCCCAGAAAAAATGTTAGGGTCAGAAGTAACACAGAAATTATCCCTTTTTTTAAGTTTGTATTAAGTGTTTGTATTAATTCTAGGGGCAATGAAACATTTTATGCATTCAGTATTGTTGTCATACTTTCTTTGAATTCTCTGGAGTTACTTGTTTCCTCTCTTTTGTTCGCCTCAGGTTCACATATGTATGATCTGGGGGTTAAGTATTTGATGAAGAAGGAAGAAAATTGCTTGGGTAGATATCTCTTTCATATGTTCTCTACTTTGATGCAACCCAGTGCCCTTGTTCAGACCCTCAATACCTTCCATCTGGCTTGTAGGAGATATCACCACAGACAGCAGGAATCCAGGAGATCATTATGAACTATTTTGAAAACTTATATTACAATAAATCAGAAAACCTAGAAGAAATTGACATATTTCTAGACATATAACAACCTACCTAAATTGAACCAACAGAATATAGAAAACCTAAACTGACCAATAACAACAACAAAAAGAGATTAAAGAAATAATAAAAAGCCCTCCAGTACAAAAAAGCCCAGAACTATAAGTATTCCCAGCTGAATTCTACAAGACATTTGAAGAGGAAATGTAGCCAATGCTCCTCAAATTATTTCAGGGAAATAGAAAGAGCTGGAGTACCCCCAAACTCCTTCTATGAAGCCAGTATCACCTAGATAGCAAAACCGAATAATGAAATCTTAAGGAAAGAAAGTTACAGACCAAATTCCCTGATGGACATAGATGCAAAAATTCTTACTAAATACTAGCCATTTACATTCAAAGCTGCATCTGGCCTATAGAAACAGGCTCTGAACTGCTCTCCTTGACCTTCTTTATTCTACTGTAAATAGTGTGAAGTCTGAATTAGCCAATACTTACCAGATCATGCCTGATGCCCTTGAGTGATCGGCTCACAGACCTATGCATCAGTCGAAGTCTCCTTTCCAGGCTTCCATTATCTGACCTTCACCTCTGTGTCTCCTATCTCATGTCCTTTGCCTCATCACTTGTCTCTCAAAACTCTTTTCATAACTAATCAACTTATGACAATCACTTGAATTCTTCAAGTTGTTTTACAGCTGGCTTTTTATTCCTGTGAGTTTTAACTCTCTTTTTTGTCTAGTGAACTTCAACATATGCATGAAATGCCAACTCAAATCTCTCCTTCATAAGCATGGGGATTCTCCTTAGCCCATGCCTCCTCTGGAACATATTATAGTAACAATATAGTTACTGTTACCTATTAACATGACAGTCACTGCTACCAGTCTGTTCATTTAGTTGAAAATATAGAAAATAAAAATGAAAATGTATTATTCATTTCTGTATCATTGATTCATAGCTTTGCAACTCAATACATAGTAGGTGCTCATAAATATTTGATAAACCTATTAGGATAGCTTGTATATCATTTCGGATTTTGATATACGCATAGTAAATCCTTGTCTTTGTTGATGGTTATTACATATTAGAACAAGCCATGCTACAGTTCAGCTTGAAAAATAAGTCACCTGTCTTGAACCTTCTATTTTATTGTCAGGTACTTGAGTGGGCAAATAAGATTTTGGAAACAATCTTCATGAATATTCATGAAGAAACTCTGACAGCAAAATGCGCAAGACAGAAAAAGCAATAACAATCCAGAAAACAGAGAATTGACAATGTACACATTGCATTATTGAAGTGGTTTTTATGATTTTTGAGCTTCTGTTCAAGTCTAATTTCATGTTTTCTAACAAAAATATTTAATCATAATAGCAGCTGGCTCTGTTAAGTATAAGTACCATTTGTTTGTATATTAACTTGACATTGGTATCTTCATGAGGTAAAAGAATTTTAAAATATATTTTAGTAAACCCATTAAAATAAACAACATATGCCATCCTTGGGCGTGGCTAGGACAGTGGAAGGACACTTATTCTTTGAGGTTAGCTCAAAATGTCATGTATAAAAAATGCATCTTGTAGCCGGGCGTGGTGGCACACGCTTGTAATCCCAGTACTTTGGGAGGCGGAGACTGGAGGATCCGGGTTCGCAGCCAGCCTCAGCTTTCTCTCTCTCTCTCTCTCTCTCTCTCTTTCTCTCTCTCTCTGTCTCTGTCTCTGTCTCTCTCTCTCTCTACTTAGTGAGGCCCTCCGCAACTTCGTGAGACCCAGTTTCAAAATAAAGTATAAAAAATAGGGCCGGGGGCGTAGCGCAGAGGTAGAACGCCCCTGCGTTCAATCCCCGGTACCACAAAAAAAAAAAATGCATCTTGTATTATTCTTCTTCAGATACAGTCTTAGAGTAAAAGTTTTAATGTGAAATTAATATCTTTTATGACACTTTTAGTGCTAATAGTTTAATTAATATTTTTAACATTTTTTATATAATTTTATTGATATTGTAGCCTCATATTATAATGTAGTTCAGAGCGATTCTGACATAGATGCACACAGCACTTGGTAAACTTCCCCATGAACATTTTTAGTATTTCTTCCAGAATCTTTAATGCCCATGATGTTGGAGAATAAGTTAAGTATGAGATTTTCTGGAGGATGTTTGTGCTCTGACAGTAACCTCTCCCCCAAATAATAGGAACTATATCTTTATTATTCTCCGATCAGACATCTTTTCAATGTTTGAAAGCATGTGTCAGAGTAAAGTGAGATAAAGGGCTTTTCTAATATTTTTTCTTTCCTTTTATAATACCTATAATTTTCTCCCTGCTTTGCATGAAAGAGTCATTAGATGCTAAAGCTTTTAAAACTAAAACCGTATCTCCAAATTACTAAAGAGATTTAAGCTTTGAAAGTGTAAATAAATAGGTTTCTTTGAACAGCATCATTATCCTTTTGATACTGACCGTTGTGTATGTATGTATGAGTCCTTCCTTATAATAACTAAGATCACCTTTGTGACATCAGAATTCTCTTTGAATTTAAAAAGCATCTGATAATGACTATTCAAAATGATGTAAATACACCAAAAGGTAATATGATGGTGAACTTGTTTCAATATAGAGCACTGCATAACCTGTAACTGATTTCAGAAAAGATGTTTATACTGAATATTTAGAGCAATGGCTTTGTTTCTGGAAAATAAAAACAAAACAAAACACATTTCTTCTAAGAGAAAATTGGACTGCCCACTTTGCACTTTAATGTTGTTTCCTAACAGTAAGAGCACGTGCTCCTGACTGCAGATATTTGGCAGTTTCCTAGGACTTAGAGGGATTTCCGTTAAAAAGAAGGATAATTGCATTGCATTAAAGCTAGTGGGTTCCCCTCTTATCCTGGAAACCAAAGAATATGCATCAGGAGATTTGATGTGGCAAATGATGATGGAAAAGGCAAGCCACCACCTTGCTGTAAGCTGGCTGCTTCCTTTTTTTTTTTTGCAGTACCGGGGATTGAACCCAGGGGCGTTCTACCTCTGTACTATGCCCCCGGCCCTATTTTTTATACTTTATTTTGAGACCGGGTCTCACGAAGTTGCGGAGGGCCTCACTAAGTAGAGAGAGAGACAGGGAGAGAGAGAGAGAGAGAGAGCTGAGGCTGGCCGCGAACCCGGATCCTCCAGTCTCTGCCTCCCAAAGTACTGGGATTACAAGCGTGCACCACCACATCCGGCCCTGGCTGCTTCCTTAAATCAAATACAAAAGAAAAAAGTCGAGTGCCAAAGTTTTACCCTTATACAATTTTATGTTAGAACTTTAGCTTAGGATTCAGAAAAAGATGACATTACATACTGTGGTTGAAAAATCCTACTTGAAAGACCTTTTAAGTAAATTGGAAAAAAAAAAGATAGTGATGCAAGGCACACAAAGAGATGCTCTGATCAGCGGATAGCAATTGTCCTGCTGAAAACATGCAAACCAATTTTCTTTATTTTGTCTCCTTCTTATCCTTTTTCTTCCTTCATTTTTCCTTGCACTCAATTGGCAATTTTGCAGATTCATTTGCACTTGGGATCTAGTCAGTGCTCAGACTGATTAGAATGCAGTAACTATCTTATGATTTGGATGTTTTGAACTTGTAACTCCTTCTGATTAAAAGATGCTATAACTTTTAAAAATTGGTTTTGGTGTTAAAAAATAAATGGGTTCTTATGATAGAAAATACAAGATGTAGGTGGTTATTTTATCTTGTGATGAAAGGAGCTATGTGGGAGGCCAGAATATGTTACCCCTAAAGAGGAAGAATTGTTTAGCTGAAGGAAATCAGGACTAAGCAGATGTAGAACTCCCCACCTTTCCTATCCTTGCCTAAAATCGATGCAGGGCATCGATTTCCAAAGATAAGTTATCTTGCTCCTCTTTTCTACCAGGAAGAGTGAAGATTAACCACTAAAGTCTACTTTAGACTCTTATTGACCTAGTGGTGATACCAGAGGAATCTACACAAACAGCTTTTCAAACTAACCTTTATTTTCCATCCTATAAGTTGCCACCCCTAGAGACTCAAACCCCTTTTCTTTAGTCTTGTCATTTCTCTGAAAATTTACTCTTCTTTGTTGAAACTGCTATAAAAGCTAAATTAAGCGAAATCAGTCAATCACAAAAAAAGAAGGGACATATGTTTTCATTAATATGTGCAACCTAAGGAGTAGTAGAGTCACACAGGGGACTCTTGTTGATAATGGAGAACCCTCAGCAGAACAAGGGAAGTGGTACAAGGGAAGGGGGAGGGCAAGAAAGAAGTGAATTATTGGAATTACTATCATAAACAATATGTACATGTGAAAATATACCAACATCATTCTTTGTACTTCATACAGGTGGGGGGAGGCGGGGGGGCACTAAGAGCTGTGTGCATATATGTTAACATCAAATAGATATTCATTGCAATGTAAGACTCCAATGCACCAATAAAAGCATGTTAAAAAAAGCTAAAATTCAAAGCCACTTCTTTTAGAATTACTAATTTCATGGGTGCTCCATATATGTACAACATACATGTTAATAAACTTTTAGTTGTTGTCTGTCAATCTGTCTCTTATTACAAGGGGTCAGTTCTAATTAAGGACCTATGAAGGTTGAAGGAAATTACTTTTCTGTTTCAATGGCTGCATATGTTCGAATTAAAATATTTTGAGCTCATTACCATTTTCTTTGAGAGAATTGCCATCCTTCCCTTATTTTAGTAAATAGTCCAGCTATGTTTGTTTTAAAAATGGGCATATCAACTGCTTAGAAACTTTAATCTTTAAAGCTCCTGGTCAGTCGTTCCTCGTGGTATTTTTTTGTGTGTGGGTGGAACTGGAGATTGAACCCAGGGGCATTCTACCTCTGAGCTACACCCCCAGCCCCATTTTTTAAAATTCTTTATTTTGAAACAGGGTCTCACTAAGTTGCAGAGGGACTCACTAAGTAGCTGAGGCTGGCCGCAAACCCGGATCCTCCAGTCTCAGCCTCCCAAGTACTGGGAGGCTGCACCACTATGCCCAGCTACTAGTGGTATTTTAATATAGAATTCTCGTATTTTATTCTGACTCCTAACAAGATTTATAAGGCACTCTTACCAAATTCCTAGTGAAGAATTACTTTAAGCCTTTCTTTACCACTGCCTTTGTGCAAGGTCCTCTCAACACATCTTTGTTTAGTTGAGTGGTTTTATGATAGCCTTCCTTACAAAATTTAATTTTACATTCCTATTCTTTATAAATTTTGTGCATATGCACAAATGCATGTTCCAAGATTTGGGGAAAAATTCTAATCAACTTTTATTGTCACAGGCTAATACTGCACTGGAGCCAAACTCAAAGTAAACATAAATATAATGGGGATTAGAACATGATGGAATGAAACGACTGGTTACAAGCCTTGCCCTGGGTTTTACTTTGCATTATCACCTGGTTCATCATCTCTACCTTAGGCAGGTTTTTGGTGATGGTGGTGATTATGATATATTGACCTCTGGCCACTGGATATTATACAGAGACCAGAAAACTAATGTCACATGGCTTTAGATGTTTCTGTCTTCAGCTAGTATGTTTGCAATGGTCTTTCAGAAAAGGAGACATAAAAGAAAATTATGAGCTTCAATTTTATAGTACTGGTTTAACGTCTGGGCATGTTCTAATGAAAAACAATGCAAGAATGGAGGGCACTAGATTTTTTTTCTACATCCATAAAAGTTTCTTATAACCTTAGGATAGCCATTTTTATATGGCTATAGATAATTTGCAGTCATTGGAAATAAATAACTTCTAAGCTAGATGGAGCCATAATATATTATTAATTTCAAATGTGGATAAGATAAAAGTGAACTCTGCTCTAATTTTCAGAACATCATAATAGACAATAATAGTGCTATTTCTCCTATCATTATAAGGACATACTTTCTGGTTAAGATTTGATGAGATCTAATGCAAATTTTTGCATCCACTCTTTAGTGGATAACAAGTTAATAAAACTGCCAAGTTTCCAACACTTCTCCCTTTTCTATAACTTATTAACTAAGGACATAAACTGGGGGAATAAAATGTTTGAACGTTAAATCATTACTGTGATTATTACTTTGTACTTCAACTTAGCAGTCAGTTAAAAAAGGGTCTGATCAGAGCTGACGAGCATACCATTATTTTTTAGGAGATTAAGTTTCTTGATATTATATTTGGAAACAAATTTCCTATGGTGACCTCATGCATTGAATAGTGAAACAAAATAGAGGCTTAAATGAGGTTTATACAAGTTGAAAAATGTATATTCAATAGTTATTTTTCATAATTAACACTACTAAAAGCTTAAGCATCACATTCAAACATAACTTAAAATTTCCTGCCAGTTGAAATTTCCCCTTTATTTGTCTTGTGCTTCTTGAGTTGCAGGGGTGTTTTTCCCCCTGTAAGTTTTGTTTTGTAGAGAAGTTTTAGGGTAGTATCAAAATGTGGAAAACAGAGTTCCCATATAACCCCTGGCTCCACACATGCACAGCTTCCCTCACTGTCAAAATTCTGCACCCGCGTGGCACATTTGTTGTAACTGATGAAATATCTTTTTTTTTTTTTTTTTGCGGTACCAGAGATTGAACCCAGGGGCATTCTACCTCCGAGCTACACCCCCGGCCCTATTTTTTATACTTTATTTTGAAACCAGGTCTCACTAAGTTGAAGAGGCCTCACTAAGTAGCTGAGGCTGGCGGTGAACCTGGATCCTCTGGTCTCAGTCTCCCAAGTACTGGGATTACAAGCGTGCGCCACCACACCCGGCTCTGATGAAATATCTTAACACTCCAGGTCCCTAATTTACACTAGGTTTCAGTGTTGGTGTTGCATACTCTATGGATTTAGTCAATTGTCTAACGAACGACATATATCCACCATTGTAATGTCATAGAGAATAGTTTCACTGCCCTAAAATAGTCTCTGCTCTGTCTATTCTTCTGTCTGTCCCCACAACTCCTAGCAACTGACCTTTTCACTGTCCCCATAATTTTGTCTTTTCTAGAGTCTCTTATAGTTGGAATGATACAGCACAGAGCCTTTTCATACTGACTTTTTTTTACATAAAAGTACGCATTTAAGATTCCTCCATATCTTTTATGGCTTAATAGTATATTCCTTTTAGCACTAAATATTATTCTATTGTCAAGATATACCACAGCTTGTTTACTAAATTCACCTACTGAAGGACATCTTTGCTGTTATTAAGCTTTAGCAATTGTGAATAAAACTGATAGAAATATCTACGCGCTAGCTAGGTGTGGTGGTAAATGCCTGTAATCCCAGCACTTGGGAGATTGAAACAGGAAGATCTCACAGTTTGAGGTCATCATGCAGTAATATCATGGCACCCTGTTTCAAAGTAAAAAATAAAAAAGGCTGGGGTTCCAACTCAGAGGTAGGATGCCCCTGATTTCAATCCCTAATACCAAGCAAAACAAAACTTCTATGTGCACATTTTTCTGTGTTAACAAATTTTCAGCTCATTTGAATAAATAACAATGAGCGTGATTGCTGGGTTGTATGGCAAAATATTTTTTCTTTTGCAAGAAACTGCCAAGCTATTTTATAAAGTGACTGTATTATTTTGCATTCCCATAGCAATGAACGAGTACCTGTTGCTCCACATTCTTTCCAACATTTGATATGTTTCAAATCTTCACTATTTTAACAGGTCTGTGGAATGTGCTTCACTTTGATCTATTTTTTTGTGTGGAAGATGTAAGGTGTGTCTAGATTTTTTTTTTTTGCATGTGGATGTTCAGTTGTTTCAGTGCCTTTTTTTGAAAATACTATTTTTATTCCATTGTATTACTTATGTTCTTTCATCAAAACTAGTTGATTATGATTTATTGGATCTATTTCCGGCTGCCTATTCGTCACATTGTTCTATTCACCTATTATTCCATCAATACCACACTGTCTTGATTATTGTAGGCTTATAGTAACCTTTAATGTTAGGGTAGTGTTATTTATCTGACTTTGTTCTTTTAAATATTATGCTAAATATTATAGGTCTTTTCCTTCTTCCCATGCATTTTAGAATCAGTTTGTATCAATAAAATAACTTGCTATAATTTCAATTGAGATTGCATTGAATATATAAGTTAAGTTGAGAAGAATTAACATTTTGTCAGTATTGCTTTTGTATCCAATAATATGAAATATCTCTCCACTTATTTAATTCCTCTTTTACTTCTTTCATCAGAATTTTGTAGGTTTTTTATGATATATATATATATATATCATATATATATGTAGTATATGTACTATATACTACATATATAGTATTAATTTTGGACGGTGCTGTGTAAATGGTATTGCATTTGTAATTTCAAATTACACTTATTTATTGATGGTATATAGAAAAGTGATTCATATAATAATCTTGTATTATCCAAACTTGCTATAATCACACATCAGATTGAAATGTTTCTTTGTAGATTCAGTGGGATTTTACACAGAGAAAATCATATCACTGCAAACAAAGATATATTCTTTCTTTCTAATCTTTACCTTTTATTTTCATTTCTAGTCATTTATTGCATTAACTAAAATTCAAGTACTATGTTAGAGTGTCTGGGGAGAGAGAATATTATTGCATTGTTCTTGAATAGTGACAGTTTGTTTTAAAGTCAGGTTTGAAATATCTTCATAGAAACTTGGTTAAGGATTTATTTTTAAAGTAATATGTAGATATTTGGTAGCCATAAGGTTTTTCATTGAAATATATGTTGGAAGTCAGTGCTTCAAGGAGCAGAAATCACTTACACTAATAACTCTTGATTTAAGAGTAGAGATTATATGTGATAATAGTACTTCTTCTTATTCTGGTTTTTAGCTTTGAAGGAATTCTAGGAAAAATTAAGTATTTTTTATGTAGTATTGACAACTGATTTAAGGAGTGATATAGTTTCTTTTTCTTTTTTTACTTTGCAGTACTGGCCATTGAACCCAGGGGCATTCTACCTCCGAGCTACATCCCCAGCCCTATTTTTTATTCTTTATTTTGAAACAGGCTCTCACTAAGTTGTGGAGGGCCTCACTAAGTAGCTGAGGCTGGCCGCGAACCTGTGATCCTGCTGTCTCAGCTTCCCAAGTACAGGGGTGATGTAGTTTCAACATGCTAAATTATTTCAAACCTAAGTCTTAGCTAAAGACTTGCAAACAGGAATTTCTTAAAATAAATAAATTTAAAACTTAGAAATAACTTCATTTTTTCTCCATAATGTTTTATTTGGATAAGTCAAGTATGGACTGATTCATAACATGTGTCAAAGAACTGAACAAAGTATAGGATGGAATTATCAGAATTAATTTATCCAGGTTTTAAAGAGAATATGTTCTTTGCATAAGATTTTGAAATTGGATTAGTTGGGGCTTTTAGAGTTACAGATAATGCAATGTTAATCAAATTACCTATTTAATTTGAGAGAAATATTTTGGCTCATGAAACTAGGAAATTCAAGGGCATGAATCTCATTACCTTAAGGCATGGCTGGATCCAGTGTTTCAAATGACAGTATCATCCAAAACGGTACAACCATTTTCCTCCATTGCTTTACTGTCTTCCTTTCTTGTATATTTATGCTTATGTGGAATCTTGACATGAATATTAGATAAGAGCACCCAGAGTCTTTAATATAGTCTACTAGTCAACCATGCCAACATAAAGACAGTGCTTCTTTCCCAATAATTACAGTGAAAAACCAAGTTTCACTCTTACTGTGTTACCTGGGGCTTCATGATCATCATTGATAAGCATTTTTTTGGTTTTGTTTTGTTTTTGGTGGTACTGGGGATTGAACCCAGGAGCATTCTACCTCTGACCTATACTCCCAGCCCTTTTTACTTTTTATTTTGAAACAGGGTCTCACTAGGTTGCTGAAGGTCTTGCTAAATTACTGAGGCTGTCCTCAAACCCATGAGCCTCCCAAATACTGGGATTACAGGCTTGTGCCACCATACCCAGCTTGATAAGCAGTTTTTGTCAAAAGATTGGAAGATAGTGATTGATCAAGCCTGTGTTATAAAATGTGTACTCAAGAGAGTGGGAGGATTGAGGGATGGAGGGTGGAATATGTTAGCTCTTCCCCCACCAAATCAAATAATGAGAATGGAGAAGAGTGATTCCCCTTTCAAATGAGGGGTACATTGTACTCTCACATCATAATGTTAATTCACAGTGATAGGGACATACATGCACACAGCACTTGGTGAGCTTCCCCTACCCCATGTCCCTCCCCACTCCCTCCCTACTTCCTCCCCTTCCCCATACATGGTATTGAGATTGGTATTAGTAATTTCACATATGTATATAACATCAGTGGAAGTGTTCCTTCTAGATATTTCTCATACATTTTTTAAGTAACAACAGAACCCAATGTTCCAATGTTCCTTTTCTCAAAGTCATGCCTATTTATGTTGCTCTGAGTCCTGGAATTGAGGAATTCTGATGTCTTATTTCTTCCCTCTTGTGCTTTAGGATTTGTTTCATGAAAAAAATATTGGGGGAAACTCCAAATGGTTGCTTATTCTGCAATTTTCTGAGCATCCTCAAAGTCTCTTTGCTGTTTTTCATGCTATATCCTGGTCATACATAGAAGACCTCGCCATAGACTTAGTGCATAGACCCTTGCACTAAGCCCTAGAACTCTCTGGATTTTCATAAATTAGCTCAAAACACCACCAAGAGGTAGCATCCACATTACTTTTTTCTCCCCCTAGTGAAATATTCTAGGTGTTTCTATTTGTCAGTAAAGTATTTCATATACATTCTAAGTGGATTGACCTTGCATTTGTATTATTTAGTTCTTTGTTGTCTTCAATTCCCTTGTACAGACTATCAGTATGTTAAGGGACAGAAAGAAGTCATCTTTGCTAGATTAAGCATGATTACTAAACAATAACTATCTCATGGTTTAATTAAATTAATTAATTTCCCCTGAGCTTACCATACCTGCCTGGTTGGAGTTTCTGAATGGTAGCTTAATATTTAGTTTCAACAATAAGCATGCTGAGCATTTAGTGAAATGCATGCTGTGGAATCTCTGGAAGCAGGTGCGATTCCCATTGTTAAGACTGATTATGCATAATGTTGCTCAAGACAGGAGGGGCCTGGCATTGTTCTGTCATGCCAATGTCTGTAAATATAAAATATATCTTAGTCACTACTTGCTCCCTATGGACCTATCTTTATGGGCAAGGGCGAAAGATTATCCAAATTTTTTGATGACTGTCAAAACTGATGGTAGTTAAGAACTTACCTACTTTAAGGCAGAAAAAATATATTTTACAGTTTAGGAGTAACAGTTATTTTTATCATATTAATTCTTCAGATGTGGAATAGAGTATCAGCCTTTTTCTACTTCTCAACAGTTCTATAATTTATTTGTATCTATACTTCCTATTGCTACAAGTTAATCTTTTCTAGCTCCATAATATTTTATTGAATTGGGATTATATCAATCTATTTTTCCGGTATAATGGACTAGAGATTGTTTTTGATTTGAGAGACAGTAGCCAGAGTTATTACTATATCACAAATCTCTTTATTTAGAAGATGGCTGTCTGAGAAACTGGACTAGAGAAATGAGCTTTCGGTCCAGAAGACTTGCTGCTTTAAAGTCCTGGTAGGATGCATAGGAGGGGAAGCCACCTTTAGAGAGTGAGGTAATCATCATAGGCAGATAGTCATGAAACACTGCCTGTCCCTTTGCATGGAGAGAGGCTCTCCAAGAGAGAAATGATCTGCTTTTCAACAGAAACATATTAAGATTGATATTTTGCATAATTTTGTATTAAAATAAGTCTGATATTTGTCATAATTACTAAACAACTATCCTAGTTATAGCCTTATAATAATCTCTACTAGGAAGCTAGATTTCCTTTCCTACTAACTGACATTTCAAGGACCAAGGACAAAGCAAGAAAGGCTTTCTTCCAGAGTTTAAATGGCCACTCCACTAGGCTGAGATAGACATCTCTGTGGGATTCTCTTTACTTTATCCAAGTGCTAGGTGTGTGCATGTGTGTGTTTCTGGTAATAATAATAAAATCAATGAATAAATTGAATAAAATAATGTAAATGGCTAAAAACAGGTAAAGAGGAAGGCTCTATTTTTTCATAAACTATATTAAAATAAAAATATAAAATTAGAGATTTTTGTTGGAAGTGGCCTATATTTTATATTCACTTTAAATTCAAGGCATACTATTCATTTAGTCAATAACCAACTGTCTCCCTGATTCTTTATGAAAATAGAAGATAGACATTGAAATGTAAAGATGAAATAACTCCAAATAATCTTTCCTACATTTAAGAGAAAAATTACTATAAAAGTCATATTCTAAGGTAGAGTTTACCAGGTAATACTTCCCAGGAAATAGAAAGTAATTTTTGATTAGTAATTTTTGATATAATTTCCTAAATATTAGGATAATTAGATGCTTGCATTATAATTAGATGCTTACTTTTATAAAGTTATGTTGTATGCTTGATGTCAGATGAGATTTTATTAAACCTGACACCCTATTTTTATTTATTTATTTATTTATTTATTTATTTATTTATTTATTTATTTTTGTGGTATTGGGGATTGAATCCAGGGACATTCTACCTCTGAGCTACATCTCCAGTCCATTCCTTTTTTTAAAATTTGAAACAGGGTCTTACTAAGTTGTGGAGGGCCTTGGGTTGCTAAGGCTGGCCATGAACCTATGATCCTCCTGTCTCAGCTTCCCAAGTATTGGGATTACAAGTGTTTGCCACCATGCCAGGCACTGGATCCTATTTTAAAATGAGATATGGGCAGCAGCAAGGAAAGGCATTTTAGGACAATTGCAAAGGTACAAGCCTGTCTTCCATTTGGAATGAATGTAGAGGTTTCCTTAGTGAAATAGGCAGTGAGTACAACAGCCTGTAAAGAGAATGGGATCTAGTTAGATACTAATTATAAATTATTTCATTTTGTTGTGAAACTATAACTGAGTCTAATTCATGATACCTGTTAGAGAACACCCTATTGCATGAAGGCAGGTTCTTGAGCAACATTTAGAAAGTGATCGTGTGCATTTCTAAAGAAGAAATACAAAGAAATTTTCTGTAACCAGTAATAGAGAAGTATTGGCCAGGAGCTAATGCAATCAACAGAACACATAAAGAAGCAGGAAAAAGTTGTTTGAAACGTTATTTAGGATCCCTTCTAAATAACCCTGAGACAAAATTTTCATGTAATATTAGAAAATATGGAAGCCCTGAAGCATGGCAAACATCTTTCTTTGAGTCAAAAAAGACAGTGAAGCCAGAAATGATGCCTTATTTGTACAAAAATACCAGATGCATTTTTATGGCAGAAGATTAAGTAAAAAATTTAAGATATACATAAAATAATAAAAATTAAGAAACTTTTTTTATCTTTTTGTTACCATGTTAATGGCAATATCTATGATACTTGTTAATTTTAAAAGTATGTCATAACAAAATAATTACTGAAAAAATTTCAGAGAAAATAAATCTATGTGTGTTGATGAGCATAGTATTAATTGGTAAAAAAAAATGCAGAGGAGCTTACCACAAGGTCACTGAGCACCCTGGTACATTCACTAGGACCACACCCACAACAACATTTTTAATCAAAGTGTTTTATCTTGATTCATTTGAATTGTTATGAGTATTACAATGCTACATTAAATTTTGAAATGGGGTTGGGGATGTAACTCAATGGCAGAGTGCCCGCCTAGCACACAGGAGGCCCTGGGTTTCCTCCCAGCACTGAAAAAAAATTTGAAATGTTAGAATGAACCCATAAATTTTAAAAGTATTTAATGAAGTGAGATGTGTTTTTGTATGTTTATTAAAAAGATATATTTTGGTTTAGTTTGAGTAATTTCTGTTTAGAATTTTATGGTATGAATAAAAAGTTTCTTTTTAAAAATAAAAGCATAAAAATGACGCTATGACCAACTGAAAATTTTGATGTGGTGAGTAAGGAAGAACTTCTTTTAATGATAATGAATAACCAAAGAAGTCACTTAATAATCATCTGCATTGTTAAGGCTGAATAGGTGATAAGCATCACTTAAGCAAGACAGAATGTTTCAATGTCTCATGACCAGCTCACTTTTTTTTTTTTTGTACTGGAGATTGAACTAAGGGGCATTCTACCACCAAGCTACACTCCCAGCCCTTTTTATTTTCATCTTGAAAGAGGGTCTTGTTAAGTTGCTGAGGCTGCCCTTGAACCTGTGACTCTTATGTCTCAGCCTCCAAAGTACTGGGATTACAGGTATGCTCCACCATGCCCAGCTAATGATGAGATCACTTTAGATAAAGTTTAAGGGTATGATAAAAAGAATGAAAATTTATGTATATTTTATTTGAGATATTTTGTTCATTTATATTATAAAATCATACTATTTATGGTTTAAGTAACAAAGATTAATTTCAGATAACTTGTTCCATGAAAAGAATTCTTCTAAATGTTATGACATGACAGGTGGATTCAGAACATTTCATTCCTCCACATAATACCAAAAATATTCTCCTAACATGAAGAAACACAATTTGTTTTCCACAAATAGTAGCATGGGAATATTGTACTAAAACTTCCTCTTTCATGGTGTTTTCTTGGCCTTCTTTTCAATGTCTCCCCAGAAGTAGCTCATACATAAAGATGAGTATATAGAGATTCATGCATACAGATGCAGTTGACCTTTGTTGGCACATTACTGTGTGATGCTGTTTGTGAAAACCTGTGTCACCAAGGAATGATGAGACACTAAACCAAGCTGCTATGTTTGTAGCTCTGTAATTAAGCACAGAGTTTTAGAAATTGAGAGATCACTCTTACTCTCATAGATAATGATTATAAACATTATATTACTACAAATAAGGATGCATTTTGGAATAGAATACGAAATCCACTGCATTTTAAAAATGAATCCCAGGCTCTGAAAGAAACAAACTTGATCTTTAGAGAGGATGTGTGGTCTGATGTGCTTAGGGTCAGAAGGTGTGCTCCTTGTGTCCCTTCTGTGGCTACATTTCCTGGGAAAGTTACTGAAAGACATCTGAAGTCAGGTTATCTTACAGATTCCAGTAGCTTTTTCTTAAATTATTTTTCTAGCTTTATCGAGGTATGGCTGACAAATAAAAAGCTTATACATTTAAGGTATACAAGGTGATGATTGGATTTATATATATATGGTGAAACTACCAGAGTTGAGCTAATTATCACACCCATCCCCTCATGTAGTCACCATGCGTGCGTTGAAAAAAACACTTAGCATCTACTCTCTTAGCAAATTTCAAGTATACAGCATAGTATTAATTATGGTCTTCATACTGCATGTTAGATCTGTAGAAATTATTCTTCCTCCACAACCCAAAGTCTGCACCCTTTGAACTTCTACCTCCCATTTCCTCCTTCTTCCAGCCCCTGGTATCCTCCTTCCTACTCTTCCTTTCTATGTGCTTGTTTTAGATTTTACATGTAAATGAGATCATGCAGTATTTGTCTTTCTTTTTTTTTTTATTGGTGCATTGTAATTATACATTTAATAGGTGTCAGGTTAGAAGAGTCATACATGCACACATTGCCCTTTTAGCCTTCCCTCCAATCCCACCCCGTTCCCTCCCCATTCCCTCCCTTTAGTGCTTTGCACAGTGATTTGAGTTTTATAAGTTTGGATATATACCTCATGTGCTTTAGTGTGTCACCCTCCACCCCCCTCCCAACTCCCTCAGTTAGGTCATCTTCTTTGTTCATCTAAAGTTTTCATCTTCTTTGTCTGGAGTCCCTTCTAAATCTCCTCCTCTCTAGCTTCCACATATTAAGGCGGACATCCGACTTTTCACTCTTTGTGCCTGACTAATCTCACTTAGCATAATGTTCTCTAATTCTTTCCATTTCCCTACAAATGATGTAATTTTGTTCTTCTTTATGGCTGCATAAAATTCCATTGTGTACATATCCCATAGTTTTATAATCCATTCATCTGTTGATGGATACCTTGATTGGTTCCAAAGTTTGGCGATTGTGAATTGTGCAGCTATAAACATAGACACACATGCATTGGTCTGGTAGTTTGGTTTCTGGTCTTTTGGGTAGATGCCTAGAAGTGGTATTGCTGGGTCGTATGGTAGGTTCATTCCCATTCTTCTGAGAATCCTCCACACTGTTTTCCAAAGTGGTTGCACTAATTTGCA
>PVJS01026465.1:0-26996 GCA_004027185.1 Glis glis
CCGGGGCTTGTGTTTGTGGGCCTCTCCTCTCGGGCCGGGGCTTGTGTTTGTGGGCCTCTCCTCTTGAGCCGGGGCTTGTGTTTGTGGGCCTCTCCTCTTGAGCCGGGGCTTGTGTTTGTGGGCCTCCGCTCTTGAGCCGGGGCTTGTGTTTGTGGGCCTCCGCTCTTGGGCCCGGGCTTGTGTTTGTGGGCCTCTGCTCTCGGTCCCACTCTTGGAAATTTGCTTTTTGTATCACTTAGGACACCTGCAGATGGAAGTAAGAGAAATCCATTTCATCTGACTTTAAAAAAAGATGTTAAATATAGATTTAAAAATAAGGCCATAGAAGAATTCAGCAACAGCATTAGCAAGAACCAAGGTTCTCCCTGTCTCCACTCCCTCCTTCGGAGGTGCTTTTCTCGCTGGGCTCGTCCTTGGTCCCAGGTCGGCCACTTCCAGACTCTTGAGACCGCGGTGTCTGAAGGCGCCAAGCGAGAAAGGACACTCATCCTCCCAGATGTCCATTGTTTCCCTTACTGGATGAAGCCTTCGCAGAAGCCCTGCCGGTTCTCCTTCCCATTTGATTGGCCAGGCTTTTAAATCATCCTCTAAAACAGTCCTTGCAAGGGGAATGAAGTTCCCATGCTTGGCCTAGCCTGGGAAGCTTCGAGCCCAAGACTGGGTTGGCCTTGCTTCTTGTATGGGGGTATGGGTTGGGTGTGGGCAGTCAGGATCTACACAAAACCACTAAGTCAGGTCTCACTATAAAGAAAGGGGAGGGCCCGGTGTGGTGGCACACACCTGTAATCCCAGTACTTGGGAAGCTGGGACAAGAGGATCGCAGGTTCGCGGCCAGCCTCAGCAATTTGGCAAAACCCTTAACAACTTAGTGAGATGCTGTTTCAAAATAAAAATAAATAAATAAAAAAGCTAGGGGTGCAGCTCAGAAGCAGAATACCCTTGGATTCAATCCTCAGTATAAAAACAACCAAACAAAAGAGGAAATTGGGAAAATGCGGGGGGGGGGGATAGGAACTCACTGTTGGATAGGAACGCACTACTTCTTTAGTTCTCCCAACAACTCAGAACCAGAGGCTCAGAGTACCCAGAGCGTGAATGATCTCACGAGGGCCACACAGCTAGGAAGCAGGCAGCTGAGGCCTCAGTCCAGACGATTCAGGCTTCAAGGCTGTGAGTATCAGAAGATGTCAAACAAGGAGGGAAATATCTAATAAGAGAGTGATTGTATCACTGAAATACCCCACAGAGAACAGCAGCAGATTTACTTTGTCCACAAATTGGTAATGATGCAATATTTTTGTATTATAAAAATAACATATACATTGATGCAATTTAGGAAATACAGAAGAATTTAAGGAAGAAAATAGCCTGGCCTGGTGGCACAAACTTGTAATCTCCGTACTTGGGAGGTTGAGACAGGAGAATCTCAGGTTTGAGGCCAGCCTCAGGACCTTAGCTAGACCCTCAGCAACTTAGTGAGACCCTGTTTCAAAATAAAAAGAACTGGGGGGGGTAGCTCAGAGATAGAATGCCTCTGGGTTTAATCTCCTGTACCAAACAAAACAAAAGAGTAAGGGGAAAGAAAGGAAGAAAATAAATATCCCTCATAATTCCAATATCTAGTTAACATTTTCGGGTATTTCATTTTGTCTTTCTGTACACACAAATCCACTTAAATATTCAAAAATATTTATCTTTCACTTTCTTTCTTTTTTTTTTGAGGTATCAGGAATTGAACCCAGGGGCATTCTACCTCCGGGCTACGCCCCCAGCCCGATTTTTTATTCTTTATTTTGAAACAGGGTCTCACTAAGTTGTGGAGGGCCTCACTAAGTAGCTGAGGCTGGCCGCGAACCCAGATCCTCCAGTCTCAGCCTCCCAAGTACTGGGATTACAAGTGTGTGCCACCACGCCCAGCTTTATCTTTCACTTTCTATGTACACTAATATGCCAATATATAAATATATATGCTGATATACATTATAACCATTTTGAAAATAGGCTACATAGATGGTTTTACATCTTGCTCTTCCATTCTATATCATGCATATTTTTGTGCCTTTTTCTATGAACTATAATTCTTCAGGAACATCATTTTTAGTGGCTGCATAGCCATCTATTTTATAGATTACAAAATGTATTAGACAAGACCTAATTTGTCCCCCCCCGCTTTGTTATGGGAAGTAACACTGGAAAAGAGAATCCATATATGATATCTCTTTGGACACACTATTGTTTCTTTGGGATATAGTCTTTAAGGAACAAGTTAGGGCCAGGCATGGTGGCGCATGCATGTTATCCTAGTACTTGGGAGGCTGAGACAGGGGGATTGCTGGTTTGAGGGCAACCTCATCAATTTAGTGAGACTCTCAGCAACTTAGTGAGACAGTTTCAAAATAAAAGGGCCGGGGGTGTAGCTCAGAAGTAGAATACCCCTGTATTCAATCCCCAGAACCAAAACAAAAAAACCAAAACAGAAACCCAAAACACAACAACAAGAAACAATGAATGGGTGAGGGAGCAAACATTTGCAGGTTGTGAACATTTGAAACATATTGCCAGTTTGC
Organism: Glis glis; assembly: GCA_004027185.1. Lineage (NCBI taxonomy): Eukaryota > Metazoa > Chordata > Mammalia > Rodentia > Gliridae > Glis > Glis glis. The sequence continues at coordinate 2,568 of PVJS01026465.1, forward strand.
AGGCAGATATATCCTACCATCTGCCTTTCTGATAACAAGGTGTAAGAGTGTTTTGGCTCTCTCTTGATAGCTCTTGGCTAGGAACACTTTTTATGTTTTTCTTTTCCTTTTCCTTTCCAGTAGTTTTGAAAGTCCTCTATCAAGGCCTTGTATTCCCCAGACAAATTACTGCTGGGACTCATTCATGTTTTTCAAGGGAATTGCTGAGAGTTCATTATGCTTCTTGTATTAATTGTGCGAGGACAAAATGGAAGCCCATATATCATAAGGTTTGAGCAAAATCATAATGACTTATACTGAAGTGATATTTGGCCTTGTGTCTCTGTGAAAACTGAAATAAAAACCTCCATAGTGCTAGTGCATTGTTAAAATGTTCAGATAAATTATTTGGTTCATAAATAAATAATTTTAACTTTTATGATAATGGAGAGGAGGCAAGGTGGTATGCGACTTTCTGAATATGCCAATAATTCACTCTCTTGCAGTCAAGATAAACAGCACAATGAATTAAATGATAGAACATTGTTGACAGGCTGTAGCATCTTAGGACTGGGAACTTGCTAGCAATGCACGTATCCATAGTCTTATAATATGACAAAGAAAAAATTGATGCTATCTACCCAGTGTGGCCCAGGAGGAGATACTCTTGAAAGATGTGCTGGAAAGGGACAATTGGCAATTCTTATGCAGCACCATGTTCGTATCGAAGAGAAGGAGATAGCAGGGTGCTCAAATGCACCATTCCTTTTACTATCCTGGATAGAATTGGAGAGATTGTTTGGTTTGACTGAAGCTAGGTTCTTCCAGGCCCTCCCTCCCTCCCTCCCTCCCTTCCTTCCTTCCTTCCTTCCTTCCCTCTTTCCTTCCTCCCTCCCTCCTTCCCTCCTCCCCTTCCTTTCTTTTTTCCTCTCTTTCTCTCTTTTTTTATTTTTTGTACTGGAGGCTAAACCCAGGGGCTTTCTACCTCCAAGCTACACCTCCAGCCCTATTTTTATCATTTATTTTTTTGTTTGTTCTTTGTTTTTTTTGCAATACTAGGGATGGAACCCAGGGGCATTCTACCTCTGAGCTACACCCCCAGCCCTATTTTTATTCTTTATTTTGAGACAGGGTCTCACTAAGTTGCAGAGGGCCTCACTAAGTAGCTGAGGCTGGCCATGAACCTATGATCCTCCTGTCTCAGCCTCCCAAGTACTGGGATTACAAGCATGCGCCACCACACCCGGCTTATCATTTACTTTTGAAATAGTGTCTTGCTAAGTTGCTGAGGTTAGCCTCTAACCTGTGATCCTCCTGTCTCAGCTTCCCAAGTACTGGGATTATAGGTGTGCGCCCCCACGCCTGACTCAGGCTGTGCATTTTGAAGAGGATGTTTTCATACTTCATCATTTGCCAGAGCACTTCCTGAACATCTACCACATGTGGGGCACTGTGCTAAATTTCAGGCATACAAAGAGCTTAAAGCCATGCAGAGATGTTGAGTGTTGAGTGTGAAGTTGGGTTGGTACTCCCTGCTACTCCAGACCATCCCTTCTTTAATAATTCCTACAGCCACGAAATTTGGTTTGGCAGGAAATAAAATATAGAGAATAGTGCTGGGTTTTCTCACTATGTTTAGTCATTGTGTACTCTGGAAGACTCAGGGAAACAGGGCCATCATCTATAGTAATAATTTTTAATCATGGCCGCATATTGGAGTCACCTTGGGAAAGTGAGAAAAAGGATGATGTCCACACCACATCCCAGTGTCTCTGGGGTGTGTAACCTAGGTATCAGTGTAAAGATCCTGAGCTGATTCCAGTATGCAGCCAAAGATAAGAAATGTCAACCTAGAAAGCGAACATGTCTTTCACCTCATGGAGCAAGCTTTACTACTGCAGTTTCCAGAGAGCCCTTGACGAAAACAGTCCAGGGCTAGGGAGTTTTGAGACACTCTACCCTTCTTGGAGATTCACAGCATATGCTGGTATCTTAAAGGCCCTAAGGAAAAAGAAAGAAAGAGAGAGAGAGAGAGAGAGAGAGAGAGAGAGAGAGAGAGAAAGAGAAAGCAAGAAAGAAAGAAAGAGAGAAAAAGAAAGAAAGAAGGAAAGGAAAGGAAAGGAAAGGAAGGATGGAAGGAAGGAAGGAAAGAAGGGAGGCAAGGAAGAAAGGAAATAGAGAAAGACCTATTGAATTTCAGTGAAATCTCCAATATTTTTATATAGGATTGGCTAGTGATCACTGTCTTTCTCTCAAGCAAGAATTTCCTGAATACATTCTGAAAAATGGCTAGATTATTCAAGAACTGATTATGTAGTCTGGGAATGCTTTCAATTCTTTGTTCTTGAGCCCTCTTTCCTGCCCCTTTTCTTGTTGATTTTTGAGTAGACACAGGGCCCAGTCAAGAGGTAAAACTGCACAGAGTGTGGTGGCACATGTCTGTAATCCCAGTACTTGGGAAGCTGAGACATGAGGGTCACAGGTTCATGACCAGCCACAGCAACTTAGCAAGACCCTTAGCAACCTAGTGAGACTCTGTTTCAAAACAAAAACTAAAAAAGGGCTGGGGTGTACCTCAGAGGTAGATGCTCATGGTTTCAATCCCCAGTACCATACACACAAAAGTAATAAAACTGCAGTCAATTTATTCATTCCAAGCCTTTGTGAACTCTTTTAAACTCTGTAAAATAAGGCTTCACTGTGGAAGAGTCTGGGAGTTTTCCTGTTTTCCATAGTGGTGGTTCCCAAAGTTTGTGGTTCCTGAAGTAGCAGCATCAGAATGAACTACAGTGGTAGGCAGATTCGTACCTCTACCACCCAGAGATGTCTACAGTTGAACCCTGGAAGCTATGAATATGTTATTTTACCTGGCAAAAAGGACTTTGCATATGTGATTAAGAAGTACCATAAAATGGGGGGTTAGCCTGCAGTATCCAGGTGGGCCTAATCTAATCATAGAAGTCTTAAAATCAGAGAACACTTCCAGCCTGCATCAGGGAGATTTGATGATAGAAAAAGAGATAGGTGAAATTCAAGCATAAAAAGAACCTGAACATTCACTGGAGGGCGAGTGACCGAGGGTGTGGAGAGCAATGTGCCAAGACACATAGGTGGCCTTTGGGAGTGGAGAACAGCTTTCAGCTGATCAGCAGCAAGAAAGCAGGGACTTCAGAACAGCGTTCTGCCAACAGCCTGAAAGGGCCAGGTGTCTCAGTCAGCATTCTCACTGCTGTCATCTCAAACAACTGACCACACAACTTAGAGGAAGGGAGATTTATTTGCTCACAGCTCTGGAGATTTCAGAAGTTCAGTCCATGTCAGGCTGGATCTGTGGAGCTCAGGGCATGGCAGCAGGAGGCAGAGAGAGGTAGAGAGCAAGGACTCTGTTCTCACATTATGGAGGCAAAAAGCAAGAGAGTGCAAATAAGCAAGGGGATTCAAAGACAAAAGCACAGTCCCTAAGGTCACACCCTCAGAGACCCACCTTCTCCAACCACACCTCACCTGCCTAGGTTACCACCCAGTGAATCCATTACAGTGGATTTATCCACTGATGAGATTACAACCTCATGTCTTAAGTATATCAACTCTGAACATTAATACATGAGCTCTTCAGGGGACATTCTATATCTAACCATAATACCATACAACAAACAAATTTTCCACCAGAGCCTCCAGAATGGACTGCCCACACCTAGATCTTAGCCTGGTGAGTCCTGGGTCAGATTTCTGACCCACAGAGCAGCAAGATAACGAGTTTGTGTTGTTTTAAGGCTTGAAGTTTGTGGGAATTTGTTCTGGCAGTAGCAAAAAACAAACATGCCTGGAAATCTGTGGGAACACAAATTTTCAGGGTTCCCCCTAGACCTACAGAACCAGAAACTCTGAGGATGGGGTCCTACAGTCTATTTTAAAGGGTGTTTCAGGTGATTCAGACATGGAAAAATCCAAGAACCACTATTATACCATAATAGAATTGCTATATATAGCCAGCATGGTGGCATAGGCTTATAATCCCCATAGTTGGGAGGCTAAGACAGGAGTATGGAAAGTTTGAGGCCAGCTTGGGTGACTTAGTTAAACCCTGCCTCAAAAATTAAAAAGGGCTCAGTGGTAGAGTGCCTCTGGATCCAACCCCCAGTACTGCCAAAAAAAAAGAAACCCCATAAAGGCAGATGACTTCCTAGAGCAGAGACTGCATTTCCTGCTTTCATTGTAGGTGGGCGACTTAAGTTCTGGTCTAACAAGTTGTACAGTGAAGGGTTAACTGAGAAAGCTTGAAAGACTGGCCCTTGACCAACTCCTGGTAGATAACTCTCCTGCTAAGTCAGAGTGTCTTTGTATACATGAGACTTTGGGCCTTTCCCAGTAGTTTATACTGAAAACATGATTTCTGGTGAATGCCTGTTTTTGTTTGCTTAAGACCCCAGGCTGTGCTGTATCAGCTGGGGTCCTGGGTAAACTGAGTCATACTTACACTCCATTTCTATGTGACTCCAAAAAGAACTGTAAACACCAAGACTTGGGTGAGCTTCTTGGGTTGGAATACTTCATAGATGTTTTACCTAGTTGCTGGAAAAATTAAAAACCATCTGAGTGACCCCACTGGTAGAGGACAGCGGTAAGCTCGTGCCTGGTTTCTCCTACATTCTTCCCTAGATTCCCTTTTCCTTCGCTGATTTTACTGTGTATCCTTTCAATGTAACAAAGCATATCTATGAGTGCACGGCTTTTCTGGATTCTCTGAGTCTCTCTAGTGAATCATTGAATATAAGCATTATCTTGGGGCCTCTAGATGCACAGATATAAACAGAAGCTGTACAAGAATCTTTCTCGACCTTTCATGGAGCAGGGGCACCATGCCACATTGGCTCTGTCTACTCTCATGTAGCTCTGCGGGCACTTCCATGTGCTGCCGGATTCCCTAGGTTCTTCTGGGCTGTCTCCTTTTCCAGTGTATGCCTTGTTCTAAAGCTGAAGAAGGCCTCCTAGCCTATTCACAGGTGTGCTCAGAGAAGTAATATCTCCAGGAACAATGCTTGACCAATGGGGACAGGATTTGGTAGATGGCTTCATCCTTCTGTCAATTAGGTGGACAGGTCTACACAGTTCCAGTCCAGATGGTCTCCAGGAGTCAATAACACCATGTCTTATTGGATATTTCCTTTTTCCTTCCAGTTCCTATTTTCTCTCTCATCCCCATTTCCCGAAATCCCCTTTCCAAGGAACTCCCTAAAACATATGTCTTTGACCCTCATCTCAGGCTCTGCTTTCAGAGTTACCCAACTAGGGGAATCCTTAAATAGATGGGATATCAGTGTTTATTCCTTGCTGCTAACTGGGGTGCAGAGATAATGGGTCACTAGCTACTTTTGACTATGTTAAGAAAAGCTAACCTCTAAGAATGGGGAAGTTGTAAGTTAGAAGGCATCTGGGGCTATATGAATTTGTAGGCTGCTGACCTCCAAACTCTTAAATGAGACAGTAAAAGCCTGTGTGTTTAAGCCAGTGTTAATTTGCAGAGGGAGGGGCATGTGAAAGCAAGGCTTACATGAAACTCAGCCAATTCCAACTAAATACTACAGCAAGTAATTGTTATGTGGATTTGGTGTATCATGGGGTTGAAATCAAATTGCCCCTGACTTTTCTCATCCATAATGACCAAGGGTTGCCTTCCTGAGGTATAAGCACATTATTTTGGGGGAGGGCAGCAGACTGGGAGTTGAGCAGCATGGGTTCTGTGTTTACCCCTAAGGAGCTGTGCATTTTAAGTTCTCTTGGATTGAATGTCTTGATCTCAGGGTCTCTGCTGGTTTTACACGCTGATCCTATGAATTTAAATTATTCCAAAATTCACTTGCAAAAATAAAACACTCAGATCATTATGAAATGTAAATGTAAATAGGGAAACCATCTATGTTTGCATTTGGGGATTTCCTTACTAATAAAGTGATGAGCATATCTTAGTCTGTGTGTTAAAATGACTCAGGGGATGGAAGTCTCTTGGAGCCTTGAGAAAGTTGGTCACATCACTCACTGTGAAGACTCCAACTTTCCTTGAGTGTTGGAAGATATTTACAAAACTGTTCACCTAACAGTGATACTTCAGGCTGATAGGATCCTTCACATGTTCTGTTCCTTTGCCTGGATGGTACCCAATCAGTCTATATAATGAGACAGGCCAAAGGACAGGGAATTATGCCCCAGGACAGTCTTTGCTCTGCTGTTTGGCTTTGCATGCAAAAACCACAATTTATGATGCGATCAGGAATGATATAAGTTGGCAGTATAATGAGCCTGGGATTGTTGGATCGCCCAGATGTACACTGTGACCTTTGCTGGATGGGAAGCATCAAACTTGGGCACATGCATATCCGGTGTGGATAAAGACCCCCCTTTGGGGAACCAAGGGGTCATGAATTTTGTCTCTAGGCAGCATATATGCAGTTGCCTGGCAACCATGAGAACATTTTAGTCCTTGTTGTATGATCCTGTAAAGGATTTCATCCATCTCAAAAAGCTAACAGCATAATTTAAATTTTTGAAGCAGAGTGTGGGTGTTCTCAAGTGGCAGAGCCTTATCTCACATCTAGTTACAGACTCTAACTGCATACACTTGATGTTGCCGAAGTTTCCCTGCACGGGGGATGCTGTAAACAAAAGGCAGATTTCTGCAGGGAGGTTGAAAGAGATCCTTCATTGGGATGTACTCAGTGCTGAGTATTAGAAAACTCAACTAGCAGCATCCTAAAACACAAGGATGCTTACTGTCTTCTGTATAAGACGCCTCAGGGTAAGTAGTCTCAGGGCTGCTGTAGCTACTCAGCTTGGATACAAGCCCCTTCCACGTCACATTCTAGTGGTGTTGGTGTGTTCGCCTTTATCCTCAGGCTTCTTGCTCATGTTCACAGAATGGCTGCCAGAGCTTTCAACACCACAGTGTCCCAGATTACAGTGTTCCAGGTTAGCATTCAATGCAAGATAGGAGGGGAAAGGGACAGAAGATCTTTCTTTTGCTGAGATTCCCCCATCTTTCTCTCTCCCCACCCTGCTTTTTTTGTGGTACCAGGGCATTCTACTTTCAAGCTACACCCCCAGCCCTTTTTAAAAGTTTTTTTCTTTTAAAACAGGGTCTTGCTAGATTGCTGAGAATGTCACTACTTGCTGAGGCTGTCCTTGAACCTGTGATCCTCCTGTCTCAGTCTCACAAGTACCGGGATTACAGGTGTGTGCTACCATGCCAAGATCCCCCCCCCCTTTTTTTAGGAAAGAAAATCTTTCCTTAGAAGTCTCTATTTTCCTTTAGTTAGAACTGGGCCACCTGTGTATCTCCTCCCAGACTAGTCAATGGCAAAGGAAAAAGTCACTTACCTTCAGTGGCTGAGGCCAATCAAGTTTCAGCATCGTGAGACAGGGGCAGGACCCATCTTCCCTGGGCACATCACCACCTTCCAGGCACCTGGGAAGGATCAGGCATGTCAGCAAGAACAAGCGATCAGCGGCTGTTAGGACTGCTCACACTGCTGCTGCAGCTCCTTCCATATCAGTGTTCATGTTGCAGGCTCACACTCAGGATGGTTTCAAAACATTGAACTAACTTCCTCCCTTCCTCCCTCCTTCCCTTCCTTCCTGTGGTACTGGCCCTTGAACCCAGGCGCATTCTGCACCTGAACTATGCCCTCAGCCCTATGTTATTTTATTTTTTATTTTGAAACATTTTGAAACCGGGTCTCACAAAGTTTTGGAGGGCCTGGCTAAGTAGCTGAGGCTGGCTGCAAATCTGCAATCCTTCTGTCTCAGCCTCCCAAGTACTGGAGTTATAGTCATGCTCCACCACGCCTGGCTGAAGTTAGTATTTTGAAATAGGAATATTTTGCATTACAGATAAAATTTTCACTTCTCGTGGGAAGACTCAGTGATCTGGCAACACTCGAGCTGCACGTGTACCTGGGGGTATTCAGGTCAGGGAACTGCCCTCGTCAGAAGGGCCTGTGTCTCCCAGTTCCGTGCCATACACCTGACACTCTTTCTTTATCTAGGTCACCTTCCTGGCTCCCATAGATGCTTATGTTGGAGACCTTTGGGCTAATGCTTTTTAGGTTAATGCAGACGTTATGAAACAAGAGACTTATAATCAGACTACCCCATTATGCTCCAATATACTAGCTGCCACATTCTTTTTCATGCTTCCCACATTTGGGATTCTTTTGTGCTTCTGGTATATGTTTATTGTGTGCCTACGGAGGTGCAGAGGTCAAGAGTGTGACTTTCGCATACTACAGAAGCAGTCTGAGCCTCAGCAAGATCACTTAGTAACTTGAAGCCTCGTGTTCATATCTGTATAGTGGGGGTGATAATGGATCTACTTCATGTGGGTGATTTGAGGATTTGCACAGTGCTTGGTTTGCCTAATACTAATCCTGGGGGAGATGAGGGGGATGAAGAAGATGATGATGTCTCTATGTCTGTACTGATTGTGTCAGTGAGTCCTTGGAGCTGCCCCTTTGGAATGCGAAACACAGCATAGCCAGTGAGTTGAGTTGATGGGTGGCAACTCCGTGGCCTGTGAACCAGCAGAAGGTCCTTTGAGTGGCCGTGTTGAGGGGCAGTAGCCATCTGGGATAACTGTTTTCTACTCCTTTCCAGATAGAATCAGATCCACCTGATTCATGCCTCCAGGTAACCTATACCATTCCCAGAAATTGAGTTTTGTGCTCAAGATTTGCTCATTTCTATTCAGACTGGGGCACATTCTACATTTATACTATCAAAAAGCAGTGGATATTTTAGTTGATGCCTGGGGACATGGAAGACAATTCTTGATGTCTCTAGTGACCTTGGAAAGTTATAATTTCCCTACAAAAAGTCTTTTTATTCCATTTTTATTTTTGGTGTACATTCTATGAGATCTCTCTGTCTGTAACAATCTGGAGAGACTTGAAGGTCACCATATGAGTAATTCAGATTAGAAGTGTGTTTTGCGAGAGGCAGAGCATATTTTGAGGTGGATAGTTGCTTTATTTCATTCTCAAGCCTGAATAAATATATCCTAGTGAATTAGGAATCTCAACAGGGACGTTAGGGCACTCATTATAACCCCATTTTTCATAATTAAAAATCTTTTGGTTGGGATAATAGCCGATGTGGGCAGAAGTATGTGGGATATAGGCACATGTACCCTGTTATGGATATAAATCAATATAAGTAAGTTTTGGAATGAGCAGTTTGGAATTACAGCCAAAACTGAAATATTTTGATCTAGAAATTCTTTGAAATGCCTAGCAACATACTTTCTAAATATACTTGACTAAGTATACCAAAATTTTATTGTAGCACTGTTAATAAGAGTGGTCAATTAAAAGTAAAGTAAGTATACATTAAGTAGGACTAGTTAAATATGGTAGTATTTGTCTGTACATTGATACTGGTCTGCAGCCATTAAAAAGCAGCCCACTAGAAACCTCAGTGGAGCCAGGGAGGTGGTCTAGGGGAAGGGGATGGGAAGAGTGAGAATCACTGAAGGAATTACTACCATCGGCTTTGTGTACATATGTGAAAATACCAATGTCAATCTCAGTACTCTGTATGCAGAAAGGGGGGAGATGGAGATGGAGCGGGGGGGGGCACCAAGTACTGTGTGCATGTATGTCACTGTCAACATGGTTTACATTATGATGTGAGACTATAATGCACCAACAAAAGCATATTTAAAAAAGCACCCTACTTAACTATGAATTGATGTGAAAAGTCACCAAGCATGTGGTCAAACAGTAGGTGTTATATAAACACGAATAAAAATATGTCTATGTGCAAAACCAGATATATACCAAATTGTTAATACTGGCTTCGTTGGGAAGTGAAATTTTAAGGATATGATGGCAGGGGGATGGAATTGGGAGGGGAAAGAGGCAAAATTTATATGTTTTTAGCTGGGCATGGTGGCACATGCCTGTAATTCCAGTACTTGGGAGACTGAAACAGGAGGATTGCAGCTTCTTGGCCGACCTCAGCAACTTAGCAAGAACCTCAGAAACTTAGTGAGACCCTGTTTCAAAATAAAAAATAAAATAGGGCTGAAAGTTTAGCTTGGAGGTAGAATGCCCCTGGGTTCAATTCCCCAACATTCCCCCCAAAATTAATACGCTTTTGTTCATATTTCATAAGAACACGCACCAATACCTACTTTGCACTTGAGAGTTTGGCATGGAGACCTAGGAGTTGTAATGCTCCCTCTGGAGGAGCATCCTGTGAGGTTATGAACCACAGTTCTAGAGCCACATTTCTGGGACTCCAATCCTGCTGCATGGCTGTTGAGTTGTATGTTCAAGCAAGTCTCTTGGGGACTTCTCTAGACCTTACTTGTTTCAACTCTAAAGGAGGACATCAATGCTATTTCCCCTATACTGTCATAGTGAAAACTAAACAAACTACTATATGTATACCGTCTTGTAAAACATTAGCTATTATTATTATTACTGCTAGTGTATGGCAAAAATGCAGAAATAACTGAAATGAATTTAAAAGTTACTCAAGGCTTCTGGAGTCTAGCATCAAAATTTATGATGTGATGAAATCCTTTTGAGATGAAATATCTTGCATGTATTTTTAAAAATTGAAGCAATGAGAGCAGGCGAGTGACTGGAGAGATAAGACAGGGGCCCTTACCTGTAACCAAGGCACAAAGTCAACAGCCAGGAACTGGACATACATCACAACAGCAACATAAAACAAAGCGGCTGAAACTGGCAGATACAGAGACTCGAAGAAGGACAAAGAGGGTGTCCACCAACCTCCTAAATGTTTCATAAACTTCAATCATCTCGCTCCTCTTCCAAGCCATTCTACTAATTCTTCAACTTATCTCTTCTTCCCCGACAACAAGACCTGTATTTGATCCAGATTTTATCTCTTTATGGGACAGCCAATGTGACAGTAATGTATAGTTCATTGAAGAGCTGGAACATTCTGCAGAATAGTGAACAGCCACTTGGAAATGGGAAGATACGCTCGAGGGTGAACACTATCAAAAGAGGATACTAAGTATGAATTGGTGGGGGGGGGGCAAGACAGGAACAAGCTTTGAGAGGAGGGTGCTCAGGAGGCCAGGACGTCTTGACCTCCAATCCAAAGACTTAATTGAGGTAAGGAATGAAGCTCGAATCATGGTCTGTTGTTTGATGGAAGCCAGCAGGCTGTAAGGACAGTGACTGATTGACATTGACAGTTTTCCATCTGGACCTTAATCTGTCCCCATGCGTGTGTGACAGTGCTGTGTCTTTCAGAGCAGGTTCCTGTGATTCTGAAGGCCAAGCATCAGATGAGAAGCCAGAGTTCTAGTTTTAGTCACACATCTGGGCCACGGGGCAATTCCTGGGCCTCACCTCTCTTGCAGCTGGAGGGGATATGATGGTCAGTAATGTGGTTCCTGCTGGGATGTACACACAGGTGACAGGGCTGACCGGTGGCAGCAAGATGCTGCTGGGATACAGCTGCAGCTGAAGGCAGCTTTCCCTCTGCCACTGGTTTTCCTTTCTGAGCCACAGAGATGTCTTCTGATTGACTGTCTTCACTGTGGCCTCTGGGCAGCTGGCTGTCCAGCTATGCAAAGTTACAGTGCTGCACAATTGTCCCTTGCCCTCAGAGCCCTGATGACTAGTGTCTCCATGCCTCAAAGATAGTGGTCTTATTTGAAGCAGGGCTGGGGGGGTCCAGAGATTCCTTGAAACAGTTGAGGTCTCTCGTTGCTCCTGCTTCAAATAGAATGTATAGCTGTTTGCAAGTAAAAGTATTACTCCAGTAGGGTAATGTGAAAAAGTGATAAATGAAGACAGAGACTCTCTTAAAAAAAAGAGAGAAGCATAGGTAAGTACCCAAAATTAAATGATTTTCTTCAGTTTTGGGGTATTCAATTTGCTTCAGTACTTTCTGGGAGGAAAAGGCACATTAAACTAAATGTTTTTCATTATCTGACAAAAACAAAGCATCCTCTTTTGCTTTTGGGAGTTTTTTAAAAATTAAATTTGGGTGTGAATTAATTTGGTTAGCTGTGGACAGTGGGAAACCATATAAAATTTTGAACAATATTTTCGAATTGTTTCATTCATGAAAGGTGTAACACTGTTATTAGCTAACAGCCCAATAATAAATGATAACTCAGGAAGGGAGCAAAACGCCCTAGTTTTCTAGGCTGGGGGCTAGAGAACCTAGAGGAGTCAACCATCATACCAACAGTGGTTCCCGAGTTTCTCGCTACTGGGTTCAGAGGAAGGATATCTACCTAGAGGAATTGTGTTGCATTCTGGTTAAGAAGGTGGATTCTGCTCAACAACTGTTTTAAATTGAAAAATTAAAGAAAGGGCTGGGGGTGTACCCTGGAGGTAGAATACCCCTGGATTTAATCCCCAGTACTAGGAACGAAGGAAGAAGAGGAGAAGGAGGAGGAAAAGGGAGAGGAGGAGGAGGAGGAAAGAAGGAAGAAAAGGAAGGAGGAAGAGGAGGAGGAGGGAGAAGAAGAAGAGATGATGCTGGGTTCTGTATCCAGACAGCCTGGACTCAAATCCCTATGCATTATGTATGAGTTGTATGTCCCAGAGTAAGTCTTTCCTCCTTTCTGGACCTTGCTTATCTAAAATAGGGAAAACAATGGTGCTGGTCCTATAAGGTGATCGGATTATATTCCATCTGTAGATCCACCTATTTCTTTCCTCATTAGGAATTGTGGGGGAGCAGTGAGTGGGAATGGTGTTATTTTAAGGATAATTGTAAATATACTTTATATATGAACATGCGATTACTCACCAGAAGCCATCATGGAGCATGTAAAAACATAGACATTATTCTCCAGCTCTAGAATTGAGTAGAGACTCTACCGGGCCACTGGAGACTCATGCTTATATAATCATAGATCTGTAGCATTGGAACAGTTGTGCTTATTTGTGGAGTACTTGCTATGTGCCAGGCAGCATTCTAAGTGGTCTATAAGGAGTTTCTTACTGAATCCTCTACATCAACCTTACAACATAGTTATTATTTTATGTTTATTTTTTTCTGTGATACTAAAGAACTTTCTCAGTTCTCAGAGCTAATCCCTGTTGGAGGAGTTTCTTGTGCTTAGATAGTTTGATTCTAGATGCCTGCTCTCAGCTACAATAGTTATGTTTCTAAGGTTCTGTGACCCAAGAGCTTTCCCCACCAACTGCCTGTGCTTTTCAGTCATCTTAATTCTTGTTCACTTTCTTGGTATAGCCTAGTGTTGTGAGAAAAAGTAAAAAACAAACCAACAACAAGAACACACACAAAAAACAAAAACCTTTCCTTTCAAAGGAAATATGATTAGTTGGATTTATTTTGCTTGCATGATGGTTGATTTTTTATCTGGCTCTCTGTATAATCTGCCACCCGAATACAATGAGCCTTCCACTATAGCATCTTTACATACTCTCCTCCCCATGTACATTTCTATGTTTAATGCTTCAATAGGCTGGATGCTTTGAAGGCCATAGGTTATGGCCTTTAGCTAGGCGTGGTGGCGCATGCCTATAATCCCAGTACTTGGGAGGATGAGACAGGAGGATCGCAGATTCAAGGCCAGCCTCAGCAATTTAGTAAGACCCTGTCAAAAATAAAAAGTAAAAAGGGCTGAGGATGTAGCTCAGTGGTAGAATGCCCCTGGGTTCAAGCCCCAGTACCAAAAATAAATGAAGAAATAAATAAATTTATGGCCTTTGTGTTTCCAAGTATACAGAGAAGAAAAGTTACAGTCATTGGGTATATCTGATTTGAGATCTTTCTTCCTACCAAAGACTTTCACCTTTTTTCTTTCCTTTCCTTGCTGTGTGGTTCATTGGAAACCATCAAGAGCTATTACTTGGAAGGGGTTCTGGAAAACAAAGACCGTCCACCACTGCTTTTTACTTGAGCGACACTTGGAACTTAATTAATTAATTAACTTAATGTTGACTTAATTTTTTATGATTGGGCTACCAAAACATGTAAAAATATAAAAACTAGGTATGAGCTTCTATGTGTATAGTTCCTAGACAAATATGAAACGAGAACACATTTACAAATTAAATGCAATCAAAATGACAAAATCAAATTCAAATGAGCAACATTAATTTAACATGATGGATGATGTTGTTTTGTTTAAACAGAATCATCTCTGAAAATATCAATATGAGATGTCTGTCATGTCACAGGCTCTCTACAGCCTGTCATGCTGGTATCACCCTGATCTGTGTGATGACTCAATTTCTCCAACTCTTTCAGCTACTGCTACTGGGGCAATTCATTTGTACCCCATCTTTACTCTGAGGATTGGCAGCATGCACATATTATTTAAGTAGCTAGTGTTTTTTTTTTAAACTTCGGTCTGTGATAATATTGTTTACTACCATCACATGTATAAGTGCAAATGCAAACCCAGGCACAGGTACTGTGTCCACATTTCAGGTGCCATGTAGCTGCTCCAGAATACATGTTGAACATTTTAAAATGAGTATTATCTAACTAAAAACAATTAAGAAGTCTCATCAAGAACATCCAGACACCCAAGAACATATGCAAAGACTCACTGAAAAACAAATGGGTCAGCACTCTCCTCTGTGGACAAGATGGCTTGTTCCCTTTGCTGGGAATGCTCTTTCCATAGAGTGTTGCATGGCCCGCTCCCTCTCTTCATCCAGGTCATTCATGGTTCAGAGTCATTGCAGAGAGATGCCCTCCTCTGACTGTTCTGTTTAGGAGAGCACTCCCATCAGCTTGGCCCCTTACTCTGCCCTGCTTTTCTTCAGAGCATCCATCACCACCTGGCCTCATTGCTTGTTTGCCTCTATCAATCTCCACTAATAGAATGTAAGCTCTGTTGACAATAGACTTACATTTACTTACCAGTGAATTCCTAGCACCTCACATGGTAGCCGGTAAGGATCTGTTGGACTAAAGAATGAATGTCCTTGCTCTCCAAACTTAATTCTTATTTGCTACATTCCCAATCCCAATCTCTACCTGGATTAGTCTTGTTTTAAAACCACCCCACTGAGTCTACATCTCCCTGTGTCTTATTGCAACACCTGGAGTCTCTATTTGGTACCTCTGATATTTTTTCTGCACATTCATTATCTCCCTTACGAGACCTGAGGGCAGCATCTGTGTTTGACTAACCTCCAGAATTTCCCCAGTATCTGGCATAAATGCAGACATGTAGCCATACCTGGGAATCACCCTGAAACTGTAGAGTATTTGGTTGTAAATATCATTTGTTTTTGTTCCACGCTGTTCTGCAAAGTGGCTGGCATGTGGTAGGAGCTTGATGAGTATCAGTGAGTAGCAGGCAGTATAAAGCACAGTAAGCTTTTAATAGTATTAGTCAGCTTTTTTTGGTGCTGTGACCAAAATACCTGACAAGAACAGTGTAGAAGAGGAAAAGTTTATTTAGCTCATGGTTTCAGAGGTTCAGCCCATGGCTGGCTAGCTCCAAGGCATCATGGACACAGGGCTTGGTGGAGGAAAGCTGTTCACTCAAAGCAGGTTGGCAGCAGAGGGAGAAAGAAGAGACCAGGGACATGTATAGTCTGCAAGGCCACGCCTCCAGGGACCTGTTTCCTCTAGCCACACCCACCTGCCTACAGTTACCACCCAGTAAGTTCATTCACATTAAAACTCCATCAGTGGATGGATACACAAATGAGCTTAGAGCCCTGATTCGATTCTTCATCTCTGAGCATTTCCACATTGCCAACACAGGCGCTTTTCTGGGGGACGCTCCAGATCTAAACCGTAGCAGGGACTACATTTTCTATGGCCATGCTGATGCTAATGTTACAGTAAAAGAAATTCAATTTACTCAACTGAGTTTTGATCCTCTCCATTATGTTCAAGTCCCTAGGTGACGTCATGGCTACAGTGAGGAGTATTTTGCCTTCGAGTTCACAATCCCGCACAAAGAACAGGAGGGGGAGAGAGACAGACTCCAAGATGATGTTTGTTCATTCATCCATCTTTTCTTCGCTCATCCTTTCTTCATATATGGAACGTTATGTGCATGCTAGTAGATTAGGATAAACCTGACATGTCCCACCTATAGCCTCGTCTTAGTGGAAAAGAGAAACAAGTAACAGTAAAGACAACTGTGTTTCGTGCCACAAAGGCAAGGGAGGCAGAGGCATGAAGATGCATGGGCAGTGTGCTCTAACACGAGGCAGGGACGGTGCTTCCTGGAGCAAGGCATTGGACCCCAAGAATGAGCGGCCCTTAACCAAGGGCAGCGGCAGGAAAATAGCGTATGTGTGGGGATCTGAAGTGTAGCATGGTAATAAGAGGGGGACCGCAAAATGTCCTGAAAGTATGGTGCTCGAAAGAGTAATTCTACCTGTAGGCCTGGAAAGATTCATGGAAAAGGAGGGTTTAGACTGAGTCTGTTTATTTATTTATTTTGGTAAAGGGGATTGAACCCAGGGGAATTCTACCTATGAGCTACACCCCCAGCCTTTTTTTATGTTTTATTTTGAACCAGGGTCTTGCTATGTTGCTGAGTCTTGCTACGTTGCTGAGGCTGTCCTTGGACCTAAGTACTGGGATTATAGGCACACACCACCACACCCAGCTTGGGCTGGGTCTTGAGAGACCACAGATCACTGGCAGGTACATGGAAGAGGCGAATATGATGGCCCACACCAGGAGCCCAGCCTTCTCATGGGGACAGAAGTGGCAACATGTAGATCAGGCTTGAGAACAGTGCAGGGGAGGGAACAGCAATGTTGCTGGGTTTATGAGGAACCACCCCAGCAGAATAAACCTAGTGATGGAATACAGAAATATCTGCGGACCATGAGTCACCAATTTGAAACATTCTGATGGTTGGAAATGAAAGCTTGTTATGCTTAAAAGGTTAATAGTGTATGAAGAATCAGCTAGGATAATTCTTAGCTGATGCTACTATTAACATTTCCATCAATTAAAGATCTTTAGCACCGTATGTCAGCCTTTTAAAACAACTTATCACATGGAATCACAGATACCGTTTTCTTAGGGAAAAAATGAGATAATTTGTTAGAAAAACATTACAAATTATATTGAGTTGACATCACTCAATTACAGCTACATTACTGAATTACACCTGTTCAGCCCAGAGCTGGGGGAATTTATTAGCACAGCCTCCATTAGAGCTAATGGGAAATACAGTTCCAGAGCTCTTTGAATCCATTGCATGTTCTGCAGGAAGTGTTTTTCCTGTTGTCACCGTACTTGGGGCATGACAAGGCGAGTGGCAAGGACTTTATTGCTCGCTGGGTTTGGGTGAACGGCACTAGTACTGTTTGTCCACATGGACTGACATCAGGGGCTAGCTGTGCCACTGGAGCCTGTGTGGATGTGTCTTTTCCAGCCTCCTGATAGATGACCTCCCCTCGGCCAGAGAGACCCTGAAGAGCCACTCCTGTCCCTGGGCTTGCGCACCTGCAAGCTGAGCTTTCATTACCCAGCCATTATGCTCACTGCCCGCAGCCACCTCCGCTTGTTGATTTGGGACTTGTGCCAATTTCTAATTGTTTCCTTCAAATTGAATTTGCTCAGGACTTCTGACTCCTGTCTAGTAATTTCTCTCCTCCACATTGTGCCCTTCCTTGCCCTCCTTCATTAATTTCCTGAGTGGCCAGAGGAGCTGTGGACTTGACCCACCAGCTCATACCAAGGCCACAAGTGACTTTAAAAAAATTAAGTTGGAACTTGAGAGCATGTTTTAAAAAATCCCAAGAAGCAACGACCCCTCCCATCAATTTTCCTCCCAGGACATAACTTTTGTATGTCAGTGTTCCGTGGGTATCACTTTTGTTATTTAACTGAGAACTTCTCAAGAGGCATGGCAGGTTGCAGAATCCCAAGTGTCACCTTAGATTGGAGGTCTTTTAGGTACTTGTGTTTTAGTTACCCAATAGCCACTCGCCTTCCAGGATGGATTTGAGAGTCTTTCCCTGCAGAGGATGGGGCAGGGACCTGGTGCTGCCCATGCTTTTGCCTCTCTTCACCAGTAGTCAGCGCTCCTTTGGTGCTGAGATGTATTTCATAGTCTCACATTTTTCTTTTATCATTTATCAAGATACCATAGCAATTGTATTATAAAGCAGCACAAAATTTCAAAAGCTATTTTTTGCTGACTTTGTTATTTTTAGGATAGAAAAAAGTTGACATTTATCTTAATTTTTAAAAATAATAGATTAATTAGCATCTAAAAGAATGATCTCTCTCTCAGCAGTTGGAAGAACCTTGGAACTTTATGATAATTAGTGTTCACTCCATGCATGGATCTAGCAATGTAGCGTAGCACTGCCCTGCTCAGAGGGTAGGGTTATCCAGGCACTGCCATGATCCTGGGACACATGAAACACAGAAATTGAGAGGAAGGATCTAGAAATGCATACAATTGAACAGAGTAAACTTATCCATTGAATTTAATACCAACAGATTTGGACATTTACTTTGATTGCCTTTATTTTTAATTCACTTTTCTAGTGATTCATTTTCATTGTTTTGTAAACATAGCTATCTGTAGCAGACTGGGGAAACCAAACCAAACCAAACCAAATCCTGATGCTTCTTCATAGGTCAT
This sequence comes from Glis glis, assembly GCA_004027185.1. Classification (NCBI taxonomy): domain Eukaryota; kingdom Metazoa; phylum Chordata; class Mammalia; order Rodentia; family Gliridae; genus Glis; species Glis glis. The sequence continues at coordinate 21,151 of PVJS01026465.1, forward strand.
TTGTATAATCCCAGTGTGTTTAGGTTAAAAGGTGTAGTTGTGTATGTCTGTAATCTTAGTATTTGGGAGGCTGAGACAGGAGAGGATTGTAGGTTTTAGGCCAGCCTCAGCAATGTAGCAAGGCCCTCAGAAACCTAGTGAGACCCTGTTTCAAGAATAAAAAATAAAATTGGGCTGGGGGGTAGCTCAGAAGTAGAACACCCCTGGGTTCAATCCTCAATAACACACACACACACACACACACACACACACACACACACACACACAGAAAAGCCGAAGCCAATCATTGGCCTTTCTTAGCCCTGAACACATGTCCTGGATATGCGATTGGTTTTTGGCTGTTTGATTTTGACAGGTTACCAAGTGTCTCTAACCTCATATTCGTTCTCTTGAAAATGTAAGTAATGTGGTATTTACTTTCCAGGATTGTGTCTAGGATTAATTACAGAGATGTTATAGGCAAAGCTGTAAGATCACTGCTTCAGGGTTCAGCCCACTTGAGCAACCCTGCAAAGATCTTGAGTGTGGTAGTTGGCACATAATTAAACTCAATAAATGATGCTTACCATGATCATTTGTTAAGTAGAATTTGAGTATGCCTTATATCCTATCTGAGGGACATTAGGAAACAGAATACAATGATATCCTCATTTAGGGCACATATTTATTTTTTATTTTTTGTAATATTATTTGACTTTTTTATACTTTTATTGATGCATTATAGTCTCACATCATACTGTAGTTCATAGTGATAGTGACATACATGCATACGGCTTTCTGAGGACATGGGTTTGAAGGAAAATTTTTTATTTAGCCTCCAACAAAAGACTTTTCTCAAAGATTATATCCTTACAGGTTTCTCTCAATCTTCTCTCTTCTGGTGGTATATGGAAATTACTAGAAGATGTGTATAGAGAGCATCTCTATAAAGGAGATATGCTTTCTCATCACTAGACATGGTATAGCTTTTACTCTACCTCATGAATTTTTATTTGACTCCACTTTGGAAAAAAAAGATCACACACAACTCCTTGATAAATTTTCTCAGATTAGGTTCTAGAACTTTGTACAACAGGGCTTTAGACTCCCCCTCCCACCTTTTTGCATATATTTCTTTTTTTATTTAAAATTTACTTATTTACTATTCATTCAACAAACATCCACCAGAAACATTTTGAGGGCCTGTCATTTGCCAAGTGTGTAGTTTCTAGAAAAATGGAGGTATTTTAGCCAGTGAGACAAGGAAGCTAAAAATAACCCAAGAATAACAATAGGTAGAGTAAGGGTACATTGGAACTCAAGCAAGGGACACCAGGAAGCTTCTTAGAAAATCTTGTCATCATGAACTTCTGCTCCATGTTATGAAGTTATGATGTCTTTTTTTTGTGTGTGTGGTACTGGGGATTGAACCCAGGGGTGTTCTACCTCTGCGCTACACCCCCGGCCCTATTTTTTTATACTTTATTTTGAAACCGGGTCTCACGAAGTTGCGGAGGGCCTCACTAGCTAGAGAGAGAGAGAGAGACAGGGAGAGAAAGAGAGAGAGAGAGAGAGAGAGAGAGAGAGAGAGAGAGAGCTGAGGCTGGCTGCGAACCCGGATCCTCCGGTCTCCGCCTCCCAAAGTACTGGGATTACAAGCGTGCGCCACCACGCCCGGCAAGTTATGATGTCTTCATCATCACAACTTCCTCTCTACGTCTTTTTCTTTGCAGATTTTTAGTGCATATTTTAATCTCTGAAATTGGGATAGATCTCATGGTCAATGGTCCCTTAATCACGCTAGTTAGCTAGCAGTTGAGATATAACTATTGGGGTCTGCATATGTGTGAACATTGAAAGGCCCAGGGTCAGAACTCACAGAATGGATGTTGGTGGCCTTGTGGAAAACTCCCAGGCTCAGTATTGTAGCATCTTAGGAGGAATACCTATGCTTCCACACAGAGGATGCTAATGCCTAAGCTGGGATCCACTCAATTTTTCACTGCTAAAATGGAAGAGCTGCCCAGTCAGTGTTGGGCCCCAACCTTGTCCTTAATTTTTTTTTTATTTTGGGAAATTTTAAATATAGACAAAAGTAGAACTAATAGTGTAATGACCGCCCATATGTGCAATATCCAGCTTCAACAGTGAACATTATTCCTCCAATCTTATTTCATCTGTCACCATTTTCTTTTCTTTTCTTGGTTATTTTAAAATACATGTGGGATACATGTTTTGTTATCCAAAAATTCCTCATGTGGATCTCTGATAACATGCCTCCCTTTACTTAAATACCATGCCACCATTGCACTTGATGAAGTTAATAATTCATTAATATATTTCATATTTGGTATTGGGGATTGAACCCAGGGGTTCTACCTCTGAGCTATCTCCCCAGTCCTATTTTATTTTTTATTTTGAAACAAGATCTCACTAAGTTGCTGAGAGTCTTGCTAAATTGCTGAGGGTGACCTTGAACCTGTGATCCTCCTGTCTCAGCCTCCCAAGAACTAGGATTACAGGTGTGCACCACTATGCCTGATTCACTAATATCTTTTAATACCCAATCCATCTTCAATTTCTCTTATTCTTCTTTGGTTGTTGGTTTTGTTTGAGTAAGAATTCAAGTGAGACCCATGCAGAAAAATTCCAGGAGAAAAATTCTACACAGAACAGTTCTGTAGGCTGTCTCTTTACTCTGCTGGCTGTTTCCTTGCTGTGCAGAGGCTCTTTATTCTGATGTAATCCCATTTGTCAGTTTTTGCTTTTGTTTCCTGTGCTTTTGTGGTCCTATCCAGAAAACCATTGCCTGTACCAATTTCTTGATGTGTTTTCCCCTATGTTTTCTTCTAGTAGCTTCAGTTTCAGGTCTTACATTCCAATCTTTGATCCATCTTGAATTGATTTTTATGCAGTGTCTTGAGTGTGGGTATTCGTTTTCCTAGGACCTTTTATTGAAGAGACTGCTTTGCAAATAAGGCCTATGAACTCTGTAAGGAGATAGACATTTTATTGTAATTCAGCAAATATTTTAGGTCATACACAATAATCTAACTTTTATACTTTATTTCTTTTGAGAAGATTTTAATCCCAAGGAGGAAATGCTCTTTCCTATAACATTACATTTTTAACTCCTTCTGGCTCTGATTCCTTATGTAAACCTTTATGAAGTACTGTCATTAAAAAGGAGAGCTTAGTCGGGCGTGGTGGTGCACGCTTGTAATCCCAGTACTTTGGGAGGTGGAGACCGGAGGATCCGGGTTCGCGGCCAGCCTCAGCTCTCTCTCTGTCTCTCTCTCTCTCTCTCTCTCCCTGTCTCTCTCTCTACTTAGTGAGGCCCTCCGCAACTTCGTGAGACCCGGTTTCAAAAATAAAAGTATAAAAAATAGGGCCTGGGGTGTAGCGCGGAGGGATTGAACGCCCCTGGGTTCAATCCCCGGTACCGCAAAAAAAAAAAAAAAAAGCGAGCTTAAGTTTGGACATTTGAAGAGACAGTGAGGTTCACCTTTGAAGTTTGCACAACTGTCCTGACCCAAGAAAAACGAAAGAATTACGCACCGCAGTTCATACTTACAGGGATTTAGTTAATTCTGATGCTCATTCTTTACCACCATAAGTGGTGTTACTTGACCTGCAAAGAAGAGCCTGGCTTTCAAAAGAACCTTTAAGTCCATAGTAATGTTGTGTTCTCAGGGCAACAGAGGTTCAGAACCGAAAATCCCCCATGCGGCTAGGAGTGCAGCCCAGTGGTAGAACATGTGCTTAGCATGTGCAAGGCCGTGGCTTTGGTCACCAGCACCAGAAAGAAAATACCAGATACCCAGAAAGAATAACCTCACAACAAATTTTAGAGAAAATCTAGTGTACAAATATAATAAGAAATTTTGGAGCTGGGCATGGTGGCACACGCTTGTAATCCCAGTACTTTGGGAGGCGGAGACCAGAGGATCCGGGTTCGCGGCCAGCCTCATCTATCTCTCTCTCTCTCTCTCTACTTAGTGAGGCCCTCTGCAACTTCGTGAGACCCAGTTTCAAAATAAAGTATAAAAAAATAGGGCCGGGGGTGTAGCGTGGAGGTAGAACGCCCCTGGGTTCAATCCCCAGTACCGCAAAAAAAAAAAAAATCTTGGTAAGGGTTAAGTTTAAGACCTTGGATACACAGGTAGATCTCCCAGGAAGTACTTTACTACGTGTCTAATGTCATCTTTTCATAAAATGTTAGAAGTTCTGGTGTTTCTTACTAGATCCCAGTGGAGTCCCTGTACAGATGATAGCACTAGCACTAGCCTCCCCCGTAGCCACAGTGGGCACTTGCTGTGTGCCGGGTACTATCCCAGATGCTTTTTATGATTCCATCTGACATATTGGAAATTGTTGCCTTGTATCTCCAACCTTCACGATCTGGGCCATTTTCCCACATTATCCTCACTTCCTTTATTTTTTCTTTAAGTAAACCCCTAAATACACACAAGTAGTAAGAATACTGACCACACAGAGCAGGACCCAGGGCTTCTTGGCACCCCACGTTTGGTTTAAGGCTCTGCTGTCACTGGTGATTCTTAATGACTTCTGAAAGAAGCCCTGCTTTTGCTTTGCTCTGAGCCCTGAAAAGCATGCTGCTCATCTCACATGTCGATTCAGTCATCAAGACTTTTGGTAAATTTCCTTCATCTTTTCCCCACCTCTGTTTCTGCCTCTCTCTTGCTTTCTCTTTTCTGAGTTATTTTAAAGCAAATTGCAGACATGACACCACTTTCATCTCATGTCTTCAAAATGCAGCTCTAAAGAAAAAATGGACATTTTTGTTTTTATCCACAATGCCATTTTCATATCCGGCAAAATGAACAGTAATTATTTGGTATTATCTAATCCTGTTTCACAATGGAACTTTCCTGACTGAGTTGAAAATGTCATTCACTGTTTATCTTTTTCTTCTTCAAATTCAAACAAGGTCTGTACATTACATTACACATGTCCATTCAGTCTCTACCTAGAACAATCCCGCCTCCATTTCTGCTATAGATTTGTTATAGAAGCAGTGTATGTTGTTTAGGAGGTCACATATTCTGGCTTCTTCTAGTGTTATTTACCTCGTTCCTCCATCCCTCTTATTTCCTGTCATGGAAATTATGCATAGATTTAATTTATGTAAGTGTTTGTGGCAAGAATGCTTCCCTGAGGCCCTGTTTCAACTGCCTTCATCAGGTGGCACCTACTGTCTCAAACCTCTTAGTGATGCTAAGGTTCATCTGTGTGCTTGGCAGGTGACAACTAGACCATTCCATGTTAAAGTTCCACAGTAATTCTTCATGAAATATTCTCTTCTATTGATGATTGTTATTTAAATTGATTATTCATTAACTGATTGCAAAAATTCATGGTTTCTTATTGTTACCTGGATTTTTTTCTCTAAAGAACTTTCCCTCATCAACTAGGGCTATTTGGAATCTACTTTTGCTCTTCCTTAACTTAGATTTCTCCTAAGCAATAATGTCAGTTAGCTTGCTGTGCTAGATCTATCTATATATTAATATAGCCATATAGATATTAGCTATTTATGTATAGATTTAATATGCTTGGAACCAAATATATAATTATTAAAATAAAAAGCATATCACTTATGTATCATCTAATATCATTTCGTATTCTCCCAGGTGTCTATGTGCCAGGCTTTGGGTAACACTATTATTTTCCCTGCCTTACAGATGAGTCTGCAGTATAGTGAGACCAAGCAACAGTCTCTGGAACCTGAGTACTTCTACCCTGGAACTGTGTATAACCACTCTCGTCTCCTCGCCCTTCTCTGGGTGCCAAAGTATTGTTTTATATATATATATATATATATATATATATATATATATATATAT
>PVJS01026466.1:0-26992 GCA_004027185.1 Glis glis
CTCTCTCTCTCTCTCTCTCTCTCTCTCTACTTAGTGAGGCTCTCCGCAACTTCGTGAGACCCGGTTTCAAAATAAAGTATAAAAAAATAGGGCCGGGGGTGTAGCTCGGAGGTAAAACGCCCCTGGGTTCAATCCACGGTACTGAAAAAAAAATGTCCATTTGCTGTTAGTTTATTTGGAAGCTATAAATAAAAGATTTTTCTTACTCACTTAACAATTGGTTTTGAGCCTATAGTGTGTCAGAACCATGTTGGGCACAGCAGATACAAATGTCAAACCTTTAGGAACTTTCAGAGTGTGTCCTCTGAGAACATTTGTTTGAGAGATGAAATTAAAATACAGGGAAAAACTTAGAATAAACAGATATTAGACTTTCTTCCAAAGCTCTCTCTGGCATGACCCAAGCTTGTCTTTAAATTCCTATTTTGAATCATAAGCATTAACACACCACATGCTTCACCCAGATTCAACCTCCTGCCGTTCTCCATCTACCCTTGCCATATGGTCCCACCCTGACTTTTTGTCTTTTGTGTGTTCCATATCACTGGCTTTTCCCTTTTGCCACATCTGAAGTTCCATATCCCAGTCTTCTGTCAAAGTCCTGGTGCAATCCCAGTCCTCTATACCATTTTATGAAGCATTTTAGTTGGACAGAATCTATATCACATATAATTGTCAGGAGTACATGTTTGAACCCACCCATTATAAAAGTATACATTTCAACCATTTACTGGTGTTATTTTCACTGGTTATCATCTCTGCTGTAAAGTTACTAGCTCAGGAGAGGATTCGTGTCTGATCCATTCAGAAGAGATCCTAGACTTGGAAAGTGTTCACTAAATATTCCTCTCTCTACCAGCCCAGATCCTTCTGGTATGGCCATCATATAAAGTGTATGTTTCAGTACATATTTGGGTATACATATCTGTGCAAACATGTAGACATGAAGTAAACATAAATTGATTTTTTTTAAAAAATCAAAATTGGTGGGTTATTTTGGTGTTTAGGTTTAAATTATCTTTCCTGAAAGCACAATTTAAAAAAATAGGTACTTATATTTTGACCAATAAAATAAAATAAAAAGAAAAGGGTTACTATTTTGTTCAATAGAGAAACTCACAAAGGATCTCCGGGAGGTGTTGGGTTTTATTCCTTAATTCAACAGATATGTATTGAGACCCTACTATGCAGACATATATTGGTCAACATTGTAGATACCAAGACCTGAACTTCAATCCATTCAAAAGAGATAGAGAACCATGTCCAATCTTCCGAGAAACCTCCACACTGATTTCCAAAGTGGTTGTACTAGTTTGCAGTTCCACCAACAGTGTAATAGGGTTCCAGTTTCCCCACATCCTCACCAACATTTATTATTATTTATGTTCTTGATGATTGCCATTCTAACTGGAGCGAGATACAATTTCAGTATACTTTTAATTTGCATTTCCCTGATTGCTAAAGATGATGAACACTTTTTTTCATATATTTGTTGGCCATTTGTATTTCTTCTTTTGAAAAGTATCTATTCAGTTCAGTTGCCCATTTTTTAATTAGGTTCTTCGGTTTTTATGTGTTCAGCTTTTTAAGCTCTTTGTATATTCTAGATATTAGACCTTTGTCTGATCAGGAGGTAGTGAAGCTCTTCTCCCATTCTCTAGGCTCTCTCTGTAGAATCTTTTTTTTTTTTGCGGTACCGGGGATTGAACGCAGGGGCGTTCTACCTCCGTGCTACACCCCCCGGCCCTATTTTTTATACTTTATTTTGAAACCGGGTCTCACGAAGTTGCGGAGTGCCTCACTAAGGAGAGAGAGAGAGAGACAGACAGAGACAGAGACAGAGAGAGAGCTGAGGCTGGCCGCGAACCTGGATCCTCCGGTCTCTGCCTCCCAAAGTACTGGGATTACAAGCGTGCGCCACCACGCCTGGCTTCTCTGTCGAATCTTGATGGTTTCTTCTGCTGCATAGAAGCTTTTTAATTTAAAGCTATCCTGTTCATTAATTCTTGTTTTAATTTCCTAAGCTTTTGGGGTCTTATTGAGGAAGTTTTTACCTGTACCTATACGTTGGAGTTTTGGTCCTACACCCTCTTCTAGCAGTTTCAAAGTTTCTGGTCTTATTTCTAGGTCTTTGAACCATCTAGAGTTGACTTTTGTGCAGGGTGAGCAGTTAGAGTTTAGTTCCGTTTGTCTACATAAAGATAGCCAGTTCTCCCAATAGCATTTGTTGAAAAGGCTAGGCATCTTCCCAAAGGAAACAAAATCAGAATATTATAATCCTATGTGCATATCCATGTTCATAGCAGCACAATTTACAGTAGCCAAATTATGGAACCAGCCTAGATGTCCATCAAAGGATGAATGGATCACAAAACTTTGGTATATACACACAATGGAATTTTACTCAGCCATAAAGAAGAACAAAATTACACCATTTGCTGGAAAATGGATGAAACTTGAGAATATTATGCTAAGTCAGTACACCCAGCTCCAAAGTACAAGTAGATGTGTATTCTCCCTTCTATGTGGAAGCTAGAGAGATACTTGGCAATAAGGGCAACATCGGGGTAATGACTGCGGGTGATTAGGGAAGGGAGGGGGGCGAAGGCATAAGGAATGCAATAACAGTAATAATTCTATGAACATATACACATTTGCCATTTCTAATCTCAAAGACTTTAGGGGTGAGGAGGGGACCCAGTGGGGAGGGCAACAAGGGTGTATGCATGTATTTTTCTAACACTTTGTACACCGATATGATTTAGAATTACAATACACCCAATAAAAATTTTGTTTAAAAAAGAGAGAAGCTGCTACAATACAGGTATATAGAATAATAATAATGAATACTACAACAAAGTGCTGGAATCATTGGAAAATGTGGAAGATGAGTTCTAGTGGTATTCAAGGGAAGTTTCCCGTGGATGCAGTGACATTTAGTCAGGACTTTTTTTATTCACAGAAAATATAGGGAGAATTTGGACAGCTGAAGTGGAAGGAGATGAGTTAGCAATGTCTAAGCACCTCTTGCGGATCATCTCTTTTGGAAGCACTTTGTCTGAATTTACACAGATGATATTTAGGGGACTTTTGGGAAAAGATGGATAGTTAGGTTCAGTCTGATATACAATCCATGAAAGTGATTTAGGAGGAAATTGAAATTAAAAGCATTTTGGCGATAATTCTTGTGTCCTTTGAAGTCCAGACTAGTAATACTCTGTTGATGTGGCAGCAACGTATAGAACTGATTAGAAAGATGGAAAAACCAAGTGAAGCTGGAGTAGCCAATAGGAAGTTATAATTATGGATCTCAGCCAGAATTAGGGACAATAGGAAGAAAGAAATGAAAGTGCATGTGTGCAGTAGGATAAAGGAGTATAGAAAGTTAAGAGAAAGATGTCCTAAACACTATCTTTGCAAATATATTTAGTATGTTTCTGTTGCTAGGAAAAAGACTCTGAGACTGAGTAATTCTTTAAAAATCAGTTTATTGCCAGGCATGGTGGCACGCACTGGTAATCCCAGTACTTGGGAGGCTGAGACTGGAGGATCCAGGTTGGCAGCCAGCCTCGGCTACTTAGTGAGGTCCTCTGCAATTTAGTGAGACCCTGTTTCAAAATAAAGAATAAAAAATGGGGCTGGGGGTGTACCTCAGAGGTAGAACGCCCCTGGGTTCAATCCCCAGTACTGCAAAAAAAAAAATATCAACAGTCTCTTCAGCCCACAGTTCAGTTCTGGAAGGTCAGAGGTTCAAGGACATAGCGGCATCAAGCAAAGGCATCATAACATGGAGGAAGCTTAAAGAGCAAGCAAGTATATGCAGAAGAGAGACAAGCAAGAGGGGCTGGGCTCACTTATGACAACCAGCTCTCAGTAGAAAAACCCATTCCTACAGCGAAGGCATGAATTCTTAGTAGTGACCTAATCAGCTCTTAAACGCTCTACCTCCCCGCACTGCCATGGTGGCAATCAATTTCAACATAATTTTTGGAGGGACAAACCACATTCAACGTCATTTCATATGACATTAACAGTCATAATTTAGAAGTAGAGAGAATTTGAAGTTATGTTTACGAAGTACTCTAGAGTCCAGACAATTCATAGAGTTAAGGTAGTTATTTGACATCATTTCAACACACCTTGACCAAAAAAATAATAAATTTGGAATCATTAAAGTAATAAGTTAGTAGACATCTATTATGCGTCTGTTGTAACATATGGAAATAGACTACAATGGCTATAAAATATTTATTCCATTCTTATTTCCTGGAAGAAGTTTATACTTTGATTATCAAAACTGAAAATACTCCAAAGTTTCTATTAATTTCAATGCTGGTAATATTTCAACATGTAATTATCAACCAAATTTTGTATGTGTTTGTATAAATATATACCAACAAATTGCACCATTATGTGTAATCATAATATACCAATACATTTTTAAAAGAGTCCCAATAGAATGGGGTAATTTGATGTTAATAATAACTCACCTTTTTTCTAAAACGTGTGTGTGTGTGAGAGAGAGATTTTTTATGCAGATGTATGCTGTTAAATTTTTTATTATTGTCCAAAATGAAAGGCTGAAAGATAAGTATTAAATGGTATTGTAATTCTTTATTAAGGCTATGAAAGTATATAGTCATATAATTTTAGCCTAAGTTGATATATCCATTGAGTTGTATGACAACTCAAGGGACTGAGATGCTAATTTTACCTGATACTCTAATTACACAAATAACAGTACATATGATTTAAATCAAGAGAAGTGGTAACTCCTTTAAAGGAGCCTACTAATCAACAGTGAGGTTAACAAAGTTACATTTACTTAAAATAAACACAAAAAATAGATCAAGTCATTGCTGTATTTCTTTGTGAGGGCAATTTTCAATGACTGTGGTGTGTGTGTGTGTGTGTGTGTGTGTGTGTGTGTGTGTGTGTGTGTTGTTATTCACCTATTATCCTTAGAGTAGAAGTTCTTGTTTTTATTTACCCTAAGCCCCTGATCTAGGAATATTTTTCACCAAGTGTTAACTATAATCATATTCTCAGAAAAGGAAATAAGGAACTTCATTTGTGGGGGGTTACCGGGGATTGAACCCTGGGGCACTCTACCTCTGAGCTACCCCTAGCCCTTTTTATTTTTTGTTTTGAAACAGGATTTTACTACTTGCTGAGATCTTGCTATATTGCTGAGGCTGGCCTCAAACCTATGATACTCCTGTCTCAGCCTCCCAAGGATTATAGGTGTGTACCTTCACACTGGCAAAGAACTTCTTTTGTGTAACTTGTAAATCCAAATGTAAAAAAAAAAGAAGAAATGAAAGAGAAAGGGGGAGAGAGAGGGACAGAGAAAAAGGGAACCAATCATTACTCCTTTAAAAATGCAGGAGGATAAACATTAATATTTTACACCTTCGTGAGTTGAAAATAGTAGAAAGCATACTTCCCTTGGTTCTTATTTTATTCCTGAACTGGCCTGACTCCACTGTCCTCCAAAGCAATTATCAGTCTTTAGGATGATTTTCAACCACTGTGCCTGGAGGGAAAGAAGCAGGTAAAGAAAGTAGCCACAATGGAATGAATGTCTGCCACTTTTGGAAGCTAAACATGGAAGGAAAAGGAACACCAAAGCCCAGCATGTTCATAGCCAGCACCATGACCACACACGAAAATAACATGATGCTTTAGAAATGGCATGAGTTTCCTCATACTTTTACTATTTTTTTCTGAATAGGACCCATATTCCCATACATCAATGGTTATCAAAGGGCGATCCCTGAGCCAGCAGCATCATTATTACCCTGGAAATTGTTCGAGGTGAAAATTTTTAATCCCTTCTCCAGACTCACTGAGTCAGACACTGTGGTGGTGAGGTCCAGGGGTCTGTATTTGTTTGTGTGTGGTACTGGTGATTGAGCCCAGGGGTATTCTACCTCTGAGCTACATCCCCAGCCCTTTTTATTTTTATTTTGAGACAGGTTCTCACTAAGTTGCTGAGAGTCTTGCTCCTTTGCTGAGGCTATCATCGAATTTGCAATCCTCCTGTCTCAGCCTCCCAAGTAATGGGATTATAGGTATGTGCCATTATGCCCAGTTTCAGTAGTCTGTATTTTAATAAACCCTTTGGAGACTCTGATACATGCTCAAGATTGAGAACCACAGCCGTACAAAACTGAGATACTCTTTCTTTCTGTAACACTAAAGATCCCCATAATGTGGTTTCATTGAAGAGAAATGGTCATTTTGTAGAAAATTTGCATTGAAATAACCAAAAATCGTTTTAGCAACAACAATAACAATTTGCATATGCCACATCTTAAAAATGCTCATGAAGGATCTAGGAAAAATATTTACGTATCCTGCACTAAGTTAGAGAAATTATTCTTCACAAATATCTGCAATATTGTCACAATGACAGATATGAATTGTTTCTGGACCTGAGCAGGGCCCGTGTTGTCTGTAACCATCATGTGTAAGCATGTTCAGGTCACGTGCATGACAGTGCTCTCTGGCCCATCCTAGGCCGACGTGACAAGCTCAGCAGTAAGCCATCTTCCTGCTGTTCCTATAATTGGATAAGTGCAGCCACTGGGATGAAGATTTCCCTGGAGGTGACTGGATGAAGCTTTCCAACTCTGCCTCTGTACCATCAAAAGACAAAATCACAGCAAATTTAGTTTAAAGATCTATTGGCTTTATTTGCAATTTTAGAGTCAGGCAATGGCTTGTTATATAAAATAGAATGCATGGTCCAATGAGCAAAACAGAGGCAGGACCATCACTTCATTGACTGAAAAGAGCTGAAGAAGGCACAAAATATGGAATAAAAGGCAGATTGATTAAAGGCACTTTTTTCATAGAGCTAAAACATAGGGAACTTCCTTACCATGCTGATTCAAGTAATGTGGGCCCCTTCTGATTGGTTGATGTGAATCTACTGTTGTTAAGGAAAAGTAGCTCATTTTGAGTTCAGTTTGATTATGCAAAACTAAGCATAAGTGATTCCATTCTAGTTTTGTCTGGGCTTTCATGGCTAAATTCAGAAGCTTAGTCCAAAACAATGTCCTCTTATAATTTTTGCTTACCCGTACTGAATGTGCTAGTTCAACAGGCACACTATCTGGGATTTTTAACCTCTTTGGACATGTTAAAACATCTACTTCTTGCATGATCCAGTTTTCATTGTTCCTGTAGCATGACCCTTCTGTGTAACTCAAACACTAGAAATGATAAAAGGACACAAAATGTGCAACTAATACTTCTTAACTTTGGAAAACCACATATCTTCCCCTCATCCCTTCATCATGGTATCCAGGATGATGGGAGACTGTAGTTCTCAAAACTCCAACTCAAGCCAGGCATGGTGGTGAACTGCTGTAATCCCGGTATTTGGGAGGGTGAGACAGGAGGATCTCAGGTTTGAGACCAGCCTCAGCAACTTAGCACGACTCTCACCACCTTAGCAAAATCCTATTTCAAAATAAGAATAAAATAAAATAAAATGGGGCTGGAGGTGTAGCTAGGAGCTAGGACACCCCTGGTTTCAATCCACAATTTAAAAAATTTCAGTTAAAATTGAACATTTTTTCAGACAAATATCTTGAACATTCTTTTCAGGTAAGGCAAAGGAAAGAGTCTGGAGATAGAGAGTATCCAGAATGGGAAAAAATCTTTTCCAGCTACTCTCTGCAAGGAGACTCATATCTAGAATATATAAGAAACTCAAAAAAATTAACACCAATAAATAAATAAATACCTTAATGACAATAAATACAATAAATGGCAATTGGACTAAATAGATACTTCTCAAAAGAAGAAGCACAAATGGGCAACAAATATATGAAAAATGTTCAATATCCATAACAATCAGGGAACTACAAATAAAAATTTCACTGAGATTCCATCTCACTCTAGTTAGAATGGCAATAATCAAGAATACAACAATAAATGCTAGTGAGGATGTGAGGAAAAGAAACACACATTTTTTATGGGATTGTAAATTAGTTCCACTGCAATGGAGATCAGTATGGAGGTTCCTCAAAAGACTAGGATCAGAACCACCCTATGACCCAGCTATACCATTCCTTGATTTCTTGCCAAAAGAGTTAAAGTCAAAGTAGGATAGTGATATGTGCATACCCATGTTTATAGCAGCACAATTTACAACAGCCATGTTATGGAACCAACCCAGATGTCCATCAACAGATGAATGGATAAAGAAATGTGGTATATATATATACAGTGGAGTTTTGCTTAGCCATAAAGAACAAAATTATTCATTTGTAGAAAAATGGATGGAAGTAGAGGATATTATGCTAAGTAAAATCAGCCAATCTCAGAAAGTCAAGGGTTGAATGTTTTCTCTCATATGTGGAAGTTAAAGAAAAAATAGGAAAGAAAAGGGACTTCATGATAGTAAGCAGTGATACCAGTAGAAAACTGGAAGGGAATTAGCAGAAGGAGTAGTGGAGCAGGAAAAGGAGTCTGAGGAAGGAAACAGACCAAATAATGTTATCCCCATATACGAAGGCATCAGTACTAACTTAACTAGCATGTACAAGGAGAGAAGAGAGGGTACAGGAATGGGATTAGGAGACAACCACACCAAGAGATGTTTTGTACATATGTGAATATATCACTTCAAATCTCACTATAATGTATAATCATATTGCACCTATACAATTCTAATTTTTTTAAAAAATATAGTATAGGCAAAATAAATGATTTAGGATTTTTAATTCTTGGTGTTTAACATAGCAAAAGAATATTTATATTTTAACACATTTTATAGCATAAAGTGTCCATGCCTTGTGTTACTAAATAATGCCATGGTTCAAATTTATACAAAGTAGGATTTTCCCCTCATTATACAAAGTAAATGCAACGTTGAAAATTTGTATGCATTCACAGGATAAGAAAGAACTCACAAAAGAATGTTCAAAGAGGACACCCAACATTAAGGGAACAGAGAACCAATAGGGAATAGAAAAACACTGAAGTACAGGCCACAGTGTGGAGCCATGATGATCTAAGCTTAAAGAGAAAAGAAAGAAGGAAGACAGAACAACAGCTGTAGTGCTGCAGGCGAATTCAACCCAAAGGGCCAGGGCCACAGTAGAAGATCAAACCTCCTGACGAGGGGGCTTTTTCCAAGGACCAGAGATGTAGCTCAGTGGTAAGTGGCCTGCCTAGCACGCAGGAGGTTGTAGGTCTAAGGTCAGCTAAAGGATATAGCAAAGAGGCAAGGCACTTATGAGTCATAAAGTTCACATCTATTTTTTGTTGCCTTACAAAAGTGAGAGAGGTATAAACAATTCCCACATTACAGGTGCCCAGTTTCTAATACTTATTTCTAAATCTAATTTCTCCCAGGTCCTTAGGGTCACAGCTCCAAATTCTTATCTCCACTCGAATTCCTAATGTGCAAATCAAATAGGAAGTGGTCACAGTGGCTTACCTTTTTGTCCTGGCATGGAAAGCAATCTGTCCATACTGACCAGTTGTTCAGCTGGCAGGCAACTGCAGCAGCAGTTATAGCCTGACATACTAGCTTAGTGTGTGGCACATGCCTGTAATACCAGTAACTGGGAGGCTAAGACAGGAGAATTGAAGGTTTGAGACCAGCCTAAACAACTAAGTGAGATTATCAGCAACCTAGCAAGACCCTGTTTCAAAACAAAAAATAAGCCAGGCCTGAGGGGAGCTGAGACAGGAGGATTGCAGGTTCAAGGACAGGCTCAGCAAGTAGTGAGACTCTCACTAACCTAGTGAGACCCTGTTTCAAAATAAAAATAAAAAATAGGGCTTGGTGTAGCTCATAGGTAGAATGCCCCTGGGTTCAATCACCAGCATCACGAATAAGTAAGTAAATAAATAAATAAATAAAATAAAAAGGGCTGGGGGTGTAGCTTGAAGGTAGAATGCCCCTGGGTTCAATCTTCGGTGCCAAAAAGAGATGGAGTTAGAAAGACCCCTTCATCAATTTTGGGATGCAAAACTTAAGCAAAAGAAAATCTGTGCACATTTCCCTGCCAGTAAAACATTGCTTGTATAAATAAGCAAATAAGTGAACATTTATTCTGCAGCTATGTGCCGATATGGTACTGAAGCATTGATAGAAACCATCCCTCTAATACCTTATCAATCCCAGGCTGATCAAATTCACTATCATCTTAAGGAGATGAGTATTCAGAATGACTAACAATTTCGAAGAGTCAAAGTAGCAGAAAGCTAAGTAGTTAGAAACATGGAATCTGGGGTTAAAGAACTGAGATTGAATCTTAAACACTTTCTGACTTTTAAAATTTGAGCAAGTTAGTTAACATCTCTGAAGTACATACAACTTACCCATATGTAAAGCTATGTTTTTATATACTTTTATTGGTACATGATAGTCTCACATCATAATGTAGTTCGTAGTGATAGTGACATACATGCACACAGCACTTGCTGAGCTTCCCCTGGCTCCCTCCCCACCCCTTTCAAATACAGGATACTGAGATAGACGTTGGTATTCTCACATATGTACATAATGTCAATGGAAGTGATTTCTTCATTGATTCTCCCTCTCCCCAACCCTTTCCCCTAGATAATCGCCCTGACTCCACTGGAATTTCTCCTCCATTATCTGAAGTCTCTCTGGTATCATGATTACTAAAGCTATGTTAAAAATAACATTATTGAGCCGGGAGTGGTGGCGCACGCTTGTAATCCCAGTACTTTGGGAGGCGGAGACTGGAGGATCAGGGTTCACGGCCAGCCTCAGCTCGCTCTCTCTCTCTCTCCCCCTCCCTCTCTCTCTCTCCCTCCCTCTACTTAGTGAGGCCCTCCGCAACTTCGTGAGACCCGGTTTCAAAATAAAGTATAAAAAAAATAGGGCCGGGGGTGTAGTGCAGAGGTAGAATGCCCCAGGTTCAATCCCCAGTACTGCAAAAAAAAAAAAAAAAACATTATCAGGGGTGGGATATGGAGGGAAATACACCAAGAGATGTGTGCATTTATTAATGTATCACTTTGAATTCCACTATGATGTATAATTACAATGCACCAGTAAAAGTATAAAAATAACATTACCTAATAGAACTATTGGACATTTCCATAGTCAAATCCATTTGGTTAATAATATTATAGTAACACATGCATACCAATGTTTACAGTAGCATAATTAACATTAGCCAAATTATGGAACCAGCCTAGGTGTCCATCAACAAATGTATGGATTATGAAATTATGGGATATATACACAATGGAATTCTACTCAGCCATATATACAAACAAAATTATGTTATTTGAAGGAAAATGGATGTAACTAGAAAATAGTGAGATCAGTCAGTCACAAAAAATGAAGGGTCATATGTTCTCCCTCATATGTAGAAGCTAGGGGAAAAATGTGATACAAAAGGGACTCCAGACAAAGGAGGAAAAACCCTAGTGGAGTGATGTAGGGGGTCTAAGGGAGGATGGTGGGAGGGAGGAGATCTGATGAAGAAAACACTTCAATCAACACAATGTGCACATATAAAGTTATCTTGCCAATCTCAATACCATGCACAGGGAAGGGGAGGGAGTGGTGTGGGAGCTGAGGATATGCCCACCAAGTGCTGTGTGCATGTATGTCTCTATTGTTCTGAACTTCATCATGATGTATGATTACAAAGCACCAATTAAAAATAATGAAATAAAATAAATGCAACACAAGAAAAAAACAAATTTATTTGGCTAAACTTCTTACAACATACCATTTGTGAAGACTTAAAATGCCTAATAACATGTTAAAGGCTTTTAGAAGTTCTGCATTTTACTTTGCTTAACCCATCATTTCTCAACTTCTTTAAACACAGGTTATTCTTTTCTCATGTAAGATTAGGTAACACAGTAGAATAAACACTGATGTAATAGAAAGGTTTAGAGTCTACCATTCAAATGCAGTTTCTGCTACTTATGGAGCTTCAATTTTCTTATAGCTAAAAAAACAGAGATAATAGCTTGGAAGACTAGTTTGAATACAGAGTGAGACCATGTATGTAAAGTTTGAGCAGAAGTCTAACACATATGTCAGTTTCTTCTCCCTAAACTTCTCAATTCCAAACATGCTTATATTATCTCTCCATCTTTATCAAGAGAATACTATACTTTGTATAGGGCTGTGGACTAGTGAGATACTTCTCATCTACTTTTTCAAGTAGTAGGAATAATATATAATGCTCATTCAGCTCATCTGTACTCTCAGTTGTGTTGAGCAAATCTCTATCAATATGTTTCTAGTAGTAGAATTGGAGTGGTCTTTGTTCTAAGCAGCTGGAAGGAAGGGAACAGATAACTCATGTTGCTTATGTGCCATTAGCATTTTATGAGCTTAATTCTTGAGATGACACCAGGCAGCATGTGCTGCTATTTCTGTTTACAAATGAGAAACTGAAGCTCTGCTGTGCTAAGCTGCTCATGGCCTCCCAGCTAGATGGTATCCAGGTTCACACTGGGGTCATTCAGGAAGGCTCTAACTTCAGAGTGAGAATTTAGCCTGGGCAAGGATGGAGACACTGGACTCCCAGCTTGTGGGAATTGTTCTGGTATTTTCTACATCCCTCCAGATCTGCTTTTTCACTTCCTCCTCCAGCGCTGTGTCTGAGGGGCTGAGCCCTAGGCTCCATCCTTTGACTCTTTTGCTCTCCTCCCATTGGGTTCAGCCAGTGGAAGGCTCCTGTGTGAGATTGGAGGTGGGAAAATTTATTCTCCCCACTTCTTCCTTTAGGGCTGTACAGCTATTGTGCTGGTCACATTCTGTTACCTACAGCCACAACTTCCACTGGACTGGTGACAACTCTGTCCCTTAGACTCTTGAGGTCTCTGCTGTTGTTAGCCCTGGGGTGCTTCCCTCTTCCTTAAGGGTCCTGTGACCCCTACTTCCCCCTTTGTTAGCTCCCTTCAAATGTTTCCAGATGGGGCACTGACTGATCATGTGAATGATCCTAGTATGGCATTTGCTAGTCTGTTGAGACTGCCCTGTGGGCCGCTTTCATAGCCCCTGTGTCTATTGATATGTGAATTAATTAAAAGGATTGGAGACTTGGCAACAAAAAGAAATTTGAGACTCTTCTCCTAGACTGGTCTGCTGGTTGCTTTTGCGATAGGAGGAGACTGGCTGTGGAGTCCTTCAGCCACCAACAATGATTATAGGCACTTTGGGTCTTAGTCTCTCAATCTTTAAAAGTGGGGCTCACTCTAGTATGTGAACCTCATTGAAGGAACACAAATAACTTGAGAGGTACAGGCCGTCATCACCTCAATATTTTCATGGGCATGGAAAACTGCACAAGGGCATGCCTTATTGGGTGATAAGTCAATAGACAAGAAAACACTTCCTGTGAGGACTTATCCTCTTTCTTCTCTGTACTTTTCCCTCAGCTGAGAAATAACATAATTATTATGGGTTATAAGACGTATGCCCAGGAATGCCTACACATAGAAATGAAGTGTATGTTAATGCAAGAAAAAAATTTTTATTAAGATAATTGTCAATAAAAGTTGCTACTAAAAGAAAGGGGTCTATGGTGAAGAGTGAATTTGGGTCTGTAGGTGGAAAGTCTCATCTGTTTTCCATTTCTATAATGAAATATCTGAGACCAGGAAGGGGGTCTATTTGGCCCATGGTTCTGGAGGCTGGGCGGTCTACGAGCATGGTCCTGGCATCTACTTGGCCTCTGGTGAGGGCCTTCTTGCTACATCATGAGTGGCAGAGGGTATCACCTGGAGAGAGAGCAAGCATGCTAAGTCTGGTCTCTCTTTCTCTAATAAAGCCACTAAAGTTATCATGGGGCTCTACCCTCCTGATGTCCTCTAGTCCTAATTGCCACCCCAAAGGCTCACTTCCAGATACCATCAACATATAAACTGGAGGATTAAATGTCTATACAAATTTAATTTACAAACTGTTGGGAGACACATTCAAACCATGGAACATGGTTTAACCTGTAATGACTCTTCCACATATAAAGCATAGAAGTTTGGGGCACCAGCTGATAGTAATATTGTCTTGATTCTTTGGGGAGTAGACACTAGGAAATCCAGATCAATTTTCTTGGGGAATGTTCAAATTCATTTGAAAGCCTCATGCTTTCAATTAAAAAAAAAGCATTTGGCTGCTTTGTGTCATGGTGTTAATGTTTAGAAATCCAGAGAGTTCCATGGTGTGAGAGGAAAGGTGCTCCCCTCCTTCCTGTCACCTTAGCTGTGCGGTGCCATGTCTCAGATGCTAGAGCAGGTGTCATTTAAGAGCTCGTTAAGCAAAGTGAACGTTGTCAAGATCAACTGCAGGAAAAAGGAAGGGAGACTGCACTGTGGTCGCATGATCACATCATAGTAAACAGCCTGCCGGAAACCCTCCCTTCTTCTTCTGTACCCAGGAGATTAATATGTTTGATTATATCTCACCAATACTGACTGTGGGGCTAGCAGAGGCGGGCTTCAATGGTCTACATCAGTGGTTCCCCAACCAAGCTCCATTTTGTTCCCCAGGTGGCAGGTAGCAATGTACGGAAACATTTTAGACTGTCTCAGTGAGGAAGGAGGGTGCTATTGGCACCTAGCTATAGAAGCAGTAGGAGCATGGGATTCTGCCAAACATCCTACAGTACAACATAGCCTCCCATGATAAATATCAGTCCCTGAACGTCAATAGTGCTAGGGGTGGGAAATACTCATCTAATTTCAAGAGAAGGAGGCCCTGCTGCAACCTTCAAGGGGCTTACAACTGGGTGGGAGAGAGAATCAAATGGAAACAGTAACATAAAGCCTGATCACAGAAACTGATAGAACCATCCAGAATGGATGTGATAGATTTAAGGTACAGCAATTCCCTTTCTTTGGTGTTAGCAATAGAGGAATGTGGAAGGAACTAGAAAAAGGTAACACAAGTGCTGAAGGTTAGACTTAAGTATTGATTCAAAGGCAGGTTTTCTCCAGGTGTGGTGGTGCACTCCTGTAACCCCAGTACTTGGGAGGCTGAGACTGGAGGATAGCAGGTTGGAGACCAGCCTCAGCAACTTAGGGAGACTCTAAGAAACCTAGTGAGACCCTGCTTCAAAAACACAAAATAAAAAGGGCTCGGGGTATAGCTCAGAAATAGAATGCCCCTGAGTTCAATCCCCAGTTCAATCAATCAATTAATTAATTAATTGTCAGATTTTAATATTCATGTCTGATTTTATCCTCACATCTAGTACCTATGCTACACCACAGCCCACCAGCAATACAGCACCAGTAAACTGAATTTCAGCCAGTGATCTATCTGGAATATTACCTATTTGAGGATCAGTGTTTTAACTGTAATTATGTATGATATGTAAAAAGAACTCATTGTTCCTCATATGGTAGGGATAAAGTGAAATACTCTTTCTTTCCTCAGCGCAAAGCTACTCTTTCCAGGGCCAAGAAGACAAGCACATCAGGGGGGCGGGCTCAGTGATTTCCTCCCACTACGTGTGTGCTTCAGCCACGTGCATGTTTCTCATTTAAACATGCAACCATACATTCACACTAAGTACCAGTTACCTTCGATAGTAGAGACACATGCAGGGACATAAATTCATTAAATTTATGAAAAATATCACTTCCCTCCATAACCAACAGAGTGTTTTATTTCCTTAGAAATTCATGTCATTCTGATGATAAATTCTACTCCTACTTTTTTCTTGTGCTGGCTACTTATTTCTAGAAATAAGTATCTGGATTTACTTGGTATTTCTTTATAAATCCTCTTATGGTATTGATCACTTGGTATGATCACCTCATTTCTGCACATCTATAGTCTAACCAGCTGAAGAGAAGTCGTATAGTTTTTAAATCACACAATGCAAATAAATGTCCATAATATTTTGTAGATTAACTCAATTTCCATTTATTTTCAGATCATCCTTGTACTTTATTTTAGACCAAATTCTGAGGGGAACACAAATATAATTAAGACTCAGATCTTGGAGTCTAGGAGGCTGTGGTCTTAATGGAGATATGAACAAAGGATTTGGGAGGCATAATAATAAATGCCATCATAGCTCATTGGCTCTTCTCCACTGTTAGGGTTACAGATTTTTTTGAGACACTGATGGAAGACACACATCCAGAAAAATGCACATATACACATAGAATTATGTACATAATTTAACATTCCATTAATGAAACATTTATCCCTATTCCTGATGCTGCATTAAAATAACCAGATAAGTGCTAAGAAATATGATAGAAACTAATTCTATCAAGGAGAATATAAAAAGGTTGTGATGAAATAGATTTAATCTTATATTCTGAAATTTATGAATTTTCTCAGGCAGATATCGGGAATAGCAGAACATATTTATAATACATTCAGAAAAAGGTTATAGGACCTCTACAGACTGTAAGATACATGACTGTAATATACTCCATATTATTTATGGAATATATTATATTTTATAAAGTACTTTACAATAACTGCAAATTGTATGTAGAAGGCGTATGTGACAGTAAGTTAGATGCCAGGTGTTGACTTGAACCTACAGGTATATGGAGACATTGAGGGCATTTTAGCAGAAGTTTAAATAAGCAAATCTATAACACAGAGAACTACCTGTGGAAACAAAGAGGAAGAAAGTTTAGAAAATGAAAAGAGGGCAGGTGATCAGGTAAGAAGTTACTGTAAAAGTCAAAGTGAGCAACAATGTCATCCTGAGGTTACTAGCTAGGAATGATAATAAGGAGGAGGAGAATGCTACTGCTGCTGAGGATGTACTCGTCATAACTATATCAGTATGAGAACATTTTTGAGGTAGCAAAAAGCAAAGAATATTGCAATTAAAGATATAAAGCAAATCAGAATAAATTATCCTCAACTAGGTTTCTTGGAACTACAAATGCCTAATGCATGACAGCTACATTTTCAGTTCATTATGATATTGTCTTTAAGATAAGACAAACATTACAAGACAAATGGGTAATTTCTGTAAGTGGTAAATTCCAATATGAGTGCATTAAGTTTAAAGTTTTTCAACCAAAAGAAAAAGCCAGAAACATTATCAAGGGAAGTCTCAAGAGATGAATTTATTTTCCAATTATGTTTTTGCTTAATGGATGTCTTTGGGCCAAAAGCTGAAGTTATTTTCCAGGCCAAAAAATGAAAATAAAAATAAAAAAGAATCTCCTGATGAATGATTCTAGAACCATTCCCTTCCTCCCTATACACAGGATCAAGTTTTCACATGCCCAATAACAAAGAGAATTTTGATCTATATCATGTCATGGGCATTTTATTAACAACTAATGTAAGAAACAAAGAGTTTAATGTTAAGGATAGATGGAGGTGTCTTGTCCTCTTCAGACACTTTTCCCCTTTGGAATTTCTCCTAAGATGAGGAATTATAGATGCTCCAAAGCTCTAGTCTGCCTGTTCTGAGCAAATTTATCTCAATCAAGGTTCTCTGAAACAATAGTATAGAGCAAACCCATGAAGGGTAGAAAGAAAAATAATTAGAGCCTCTGTTTACCTCAATTTTTATGTTTTTTTATTTCCAGTTTTTGGAAATCTTTGATAAAGGTCTATAACACATAAAACTTTATGTGTTTTATGTCACATTAAATAAGGTAGATGTGTTAAGGTACAGGATCCATTCTATCACTATTTCAAGTAATATCTGTACATGCTAAAAATAAAATTGCATTTTGTGGATTCATGATATAAAACAATTCTTCTTTGGGTTTGGGGATAAGTGTTTTTAAAAATTTCTATCCCCTAGTTTTTCTTGCAGGCTGACCTGCTCTGGACTGACTTTCTGTAACCCAAGTGATTCAAATCTGACTTTCTTTTTTTATGAGGGGTTGGATAAAATTAGACAAAGGAAGCCTTTTCGGCTTTTTCTGGGTGTATTTATTAGGCTTATCAGAATTAGACCAAAAGGTTCCTTCATCGGTTATATTTTTGGAATTGAAGTGAAATCTTTCAAGTAATGAAGATTTCTTTCTTTCTGACCATTATTTTTTTTTCAGCCTAGGACCTGGAAGGGAGCCAATGGTTGACTCAAAGTATAGTAAAGTTTAATAAGAGATTATTTACATAGATATCACTTAAGGGGACCAAGAAGCCTGATAAAGTGTCCAGGGGCTAGAAAATATAAGCAGTTATAAATTATAGACTTGAAAGTTCAAATAGAAGATGCAGGATTACAGAGTTCAACAACAGACATAGTCAAGGAGCTGTGGTCATAGCTAAAGAGAATCGTGACTCAAAACATGGGAAGATGCCAGACATGATGGTGCACACCTGTAATCCCAATCCTTAGAAGGATGAGACAAGAGAATTACAGGTTTGAGACCAGCCTCAGCAATTTAGTGAGACCATGTTTTAAATAAAATGGGCTGGCTGTAGGTGTAGCTTGGAGGTAGAATGCCCCTGGTAGAATCCCCAGTACCAAAAAAAAAAAAAAAAAAGAAAAAGAAAAATCAAGCAAGCATGAGAAGACAGGGAGGAAATTAGAAGATAAAATATAATTTTATCTCTTCTCTCATCCTGAAAACTCTTGCTAGTAATTTCCATTAGCTGAAATAAATGTGAAATAAGTGGGTATAGAGCCTGGGGAGGTGTTTTCTGCAGTCTCCAGGCTTCTTGGGCATAGAGCAGGTAGAGAATTTGGAAAGTTGGCCTGGAGGGATAATTGAGAGATCACTATGACAAGAGTCTTCTGTCCTTATATTCTCCAGCATCTGCTCCTTACAGGTGGCTCCCTGAGGATATACTGTTATGTTTGGGACTCTGTTCCTTTGGTCGAAAGCTTTTTTTAGCTCATCTTGATTTTTACATGAAGTACAGATTAAGGACAATTTTCCCCCTTTGCCTCCTATCTTATATTGAAAGGAGAGACTAATCTCTAACCTCGCAGAAACTGATCTTTATTTTATTATTTTTAATAAGTAAAACCTATAATATATGAGGAATGCCCACACCTAGGAAACAGTTACATTTTTCCTCAGTGAAATATAAAACCTCTGAATGTTTTTTCCATCCTAGTGATTTATTTTCTCTCCATTTAGATGGAATGAATCTTTGGGTTATTTTAAAAGTGGTACATTAGTGATACTAATTCCTTAAACCTTTATGTTTATGGCAAAATTTTAATTCATCACATATGAATTCCCTATTCTGTCCTGAGGCCTCTTTAAAAAAAACAGTAGCTCAGGTTACTTTAGTCTCAGTTCAGTCCAAATTGATTATAATCATTAAGGAGTTGAGGCCAATACAAAGCTACAATGGCTCCCATTTTACTGATGCCGTAGGTATTTCTCTCCATAGTCTAATTCAAAGAATACCAGGAAGCCACTTTCCCCATCTTTGAAAATATTTTTCCATGAATCCATGTTATATGCACGCCAATGTATGTAAAGCTATCTCTTACTTAAATAGTAACTTTCCCAAAGAGAGTGGAATCATATTCTTCCTCTAGTTACCAACAGAAGTCAGCCTTGGCAAACAGAAAATCAAAATAGTGCATTTAGATTGAGCATGCTAAGAAAGGAACCTCGGAGGCACTGAATGCCAAAGGGGAGAGGGGACATAAAGAAAGAAAAATGTAGCAAGAAGAAGACTGTCCAAGAGGGCATATAGGCAGAACTCCTCCATTACACCACTTGGGGAAAGGGTATTAGACTTTTTCATCTCTGTGAATTTAGCACAGCAAAGAGCCCAGGATGTGGCTCTGCCAGTGCTAAGAGGTTTAATGTGGGTACTTGACCCTGTTTTCATTCACAGAAATACTTGTTTTCATTTTCTCATTTAAAATAATACTGTCAGCTGGGTGTGGTGGCACGTAGCTGTAATCTCAGTACTTGGGAGGCTAAAACAGGCAGATCGCAGGTTCAAGGATAGCTTCAGCAAGTAGAGAGGTATAGCTCAGAGGGAGAATATCCCTGGGTTCCCCCAGTACCACAATAAAACAAAATAAAATTTAATTTAACTTAAAAATAGCACTGTCACTTGGAATGTTTATAAGTAAAATTGTCCTTCCTTGTGTTTGTTTCCTTCTAATAAACATTTGTCACCAGAATGCACACTTAAAAATTCATATGCCACCCTCCCCTGCCCCCACAGGAGTGTTTCATAAGATATTAATTATCCTCTCTCTATGATTAGTTCTGATCTATTTTATTCTATCCTCTCTGTTGTGTTCTATTCCATTCCTTCAGCTTTGATTAACTTTCAATAAAAAATAAAGACAGTTTTACTATTCACAGATTGCATTTCAAGGTTTTCTGATAGGCCATGGGTCAGTAAATGGGTCAATTACTTAACCTCAATCTTATAGCTCACTCAAACCTGCAGTTTGAGAAAAATTGCTCCAAAAGTTTCAATTTCTATGTGCTTTTTGGTAGGAACATTCATACCTCAAGAAGCCTTGGTTCTTCACTTCAATAATGTCTATTAACTAGACAGAAACCAAAATCATGATACTACTTTCCCCTTTAAACTTGTATAATAATCATAAATGTTAATAAAACTGAAGCATTTCTCGACTCTGATCTTTGCTGGAGGGTTTTTAAAACTAAATCTGGTGTTCGTATGAAAAAGCTTCTAGGATTTAACTATTTCACCTGGCAGTGATGGACAGACTTTGAACGAACCAGAAGGTTCATTTGAATTCCTAGAGGACTAGTATCACTAATGTCAAAGAAAATCATCTGTTTCTTTTTAAGAAGTTGGCTGATTCCTCGAAAATGAGATTTTTTTCTGCATCTCACTGTAGTAAAAGGCAGAGTTGATGGGAAAGTATTAATATTCCATAGGCTGTACTTATGGAAAGCCTCAAGCACTTTGCTCAGATTTCAAGAGAAGAAATTTCCTTTGAAACATAGATTGATCATTTTATAAAAGTATTCTATATTGCCACCTCAAAAATATCACAGAGTAGGATCCCACAGTTGTGTACAGTTACTGAGATTTTAGCTAAAGACCAATCTCATCCATGCGCCCCTTACTTGGCCTGTCTACAACAAATTGTCCCTAGTCCACCTGCCCTCACAGACACTTCGGATGTACTGACTTAGTAAAATGCTGGCACAGTAAAGACAATTGGCTTCATTTATTTGAAACTTCAAAATTCATCTTTGGGTCAAAAGAATTTTTGCTTTGGTGGGTGTTTTGTGTGTTGTAGGACCATCATCTATCATTAATCCACAAATTTCAGTGAACTGAAACTTTCTGTGTGTGAGACTGGCAGGTTGCCATCTATCAAGGAATTCAAAAACTAAGAAAATATGGCTATAATGAGTATCTTTTATACCATTGGATATAAGTAATTATCTCAAGTAAAGGAATAGGGCAGTCATTTACTCCTTCCCCAACAAAATGACACTCACCGAGCCCCTCTTGTGTTCACCCGACCCTATTTCTTTTCCTGCTCTGAAGAGGTAAAAGCTTTGTTTTAAAAATACTATTATTCCATATACCCCTGCGTACCATCCTGTCCCAGTCAAAGTGATGACACTAACTGGCTGTCCCTAAAGTGCCCAATACTACCCAGCACTTTCCCCTGTCCCCTCAGGTACCACTTCCAGGTGTTTTCTCCTGTGTGTAGGTGTGATGTAAAAGAAAATCAGAATGTTTGTTTTCTGAGCAGTTAGTGTAGTTAAAACAAACCCAGACCGCAGGACTACTGCTAGAAGTCAGGGGCATCTTAGAATTTATTTATTTATGCACTTATGTATGTATTTTTTATTTATTTACTTTTGTGGTACTGAGGATCGAACCCAGGGGTGATATCCCGGCCCTTTTTTAAAATTTTGAAACAAGGTCCCTCTAAGTAAGGGCAAGGTGGCCTCAAACCTATGATCCTACTGTCTTAGCTTCCCAGGTACTGAAATTATAGGCATACACCACCACACCCCACAAATTTACTTATTACTAGAATGTATTCTAGTTGAGTGTGGTGGCGCATGCCTGTAATCCCAATACTTAGGAGACTGAGACAGAAGGATTGTAGGTTTGAGATCAGCCTCAGCAATTTAGCGAGACTCTCAGAAACCTAGCAAGACCCTGTTTAAAAATATAAAAATGACTAGGGGTGTAGCTCGGAGGTAGAATGCCCCTGGGTTCAATCCCCAGTACCACAAAAGAATCTTAAGAGAAGTATTCTGTAACATTCTACCAGACTGTAAGCACAGTGAAGACATAGATCTTTGTACTTTTTATTCACTTATGTATTCCACAGATGGAGGCTAATCTCAGTATTTATTACTACGTGATTTATAATATTTCTTTAAATATCAATGATATGATGGTTGTCTTACTAGTTTTGTTGTTGTTGTTCATAATTTGACTTTTTAACCATTTTGGGTAAAGATTACTTTTTTGTGTGTGTGGTGCTGGGGATTCAACCCAGGAACATTCTACCTCTGAGCTACACCCCCAGCCCTATTTTATTTTTTTATTAGGAAACAGGGTCTTGCTAAGTTGCTGACAACCTCACTAAGTTGCTCTGGCTGGCCTCTAACCTGCAATCCTCATATCTCAGTCTCCCAAGTACTGGGATTATAAGCATGCTGCGCCACCACGCTCAGTTCTACAGATTACTTTTCTATTTTTATAAAATTAAGCCTATCAGTCTTTTCCCTTATGGAAGCCTCAGCTTTTTAACTGCCTATGGTGTCCCCAAAGAAGTATAAAATCTCAGCTCAGCATTTTCTTTTCATTTTTTTCCTGTACAAGTGTCCCCGGTGTGTAAATCCAGCCAGCTACATAGAACCATTGAATCATCCCAGGCCATGAACACTTATTAGGTGCCTGATGTTGTACCAACCCTATGGGACATACAATATGTATATAATATAGAAACATGTTAAATATTTCTGTTACATATATTAGGAATACATATGCAAATTATTAATATGATGAAGACTTAAGATTGATCATTCTTATAAGGTGATGATAGATTGCCAAATATAGATCCTCAGATTTTATAAGTTCCACATACACAAAAGGATCACAGTGAGATAGAGTGAAATGAAGCATTTAAATTAAGTCTTACAATTGTATGAAGGGCTAATCTAGCAATGAAAAATAATAATTTCACTGCAGAAAAGCAATAAACTTAAGTTCTTAAACTCCTAGAGTATTAAAAGTCCATAAATTATGTTTCTCAATGTAGCGTCTGAACATTTACCGGAAAAGAAGGAAAGGAGAGGGGCAGGGAGGGAGGGAGGCAGGGAAGGAAGGAGAGGGGGAAGGAAGGAGAGATCCAGAAAAGCCAAGATTTCCATTGGCTCCATGTAAGATTTCCTGAATGGCTCTCACTACGATGCGTATTGTCACAAAAACAGCGCATCCCGTCTGGTAACACTTATATTTCCTTCATTGTAATTCCTGTTTTGAGAGTAAAATCCATAATTGTAAGGAATCACACATGCCCACTTATGCTCAGAGATCTGAGTAGTTGTTCTGGGGCCTGAGATGGTTCTGTCTGGCTCAGAATTAGCCAGAATGGCTGATGATCCAAGTTGTTATGGGCTGTATCTTAAAACAACTGATAGTGTCAGTTAACGTGCCTTTCTTCAATCTTTCTGGAATAGTTCCTAAATACTTGGCTTAAATAGCTGCTAAGTTACAGAAATTGACTATTCTTATCATGGACATCGAAAGCAGTAACCTGGAATGCTTACAAACAACAGAAATGATAAAATTAATAGAGGACAGGTTTGATTCTTCTAAAACCATACAAATCTGAATGCTTTTTGCTAAAGTGTTTGATGTAAGACCTATGAAGGCAGCTTAGCCTAGTGGTTTAAAGCAAGGGACAATCAAATTGAAGTTAGTATAACTTATAGGAAGTTACTTAGCGAGTAGAGAAAAAGAGTGCAAGAGAGTGAGAAAGAGAGGCAGAGTTGTGCTACGTTGCTGAAGTTGTATATTTCTGAACAGCAGGTGCAAGGTGACTCCCTGTGCTTTCTGAAGGGGATTTTAACTTGGACTGACTGTCTACCTGGATGACTGGAGATGAATGTAGCTCTGAGGATCTTGGTGGAGGTCTGTCTGGAGAGTTGTACAACCTCATGTCACTGCCTTGGACCTCTGCTTGGCTCCCCATTTCACCAGAGCGGTCTGATTCCCTGCCCTTTCTTGGTAGTTGACTCATGTAGTAAATTTCAACATTAACTTGGATTTTGAAGTTAAGTCTTATTTCCTTTTCTCCAGGTGATAGATAACGTCTTTACAACCTTTATAGAAAACATGGAGCAAACCAAGGACCACCACTGTCTATGCTACTTGTGTGTGTACCACATATTGAACAGGTCCAAAACCAGTCATCTTGACTCTTTTACTATTATTCTAATTGGATCTATCTAAAAATTCATAAAGGGACTCAACACAGATCCCCAAAGCTGTCCTGAGAAGTATGAGTGAGTTGAATGTGAAAAGCACCGTTTTATGAGAAACTTCTGAGCACAAAGCACTGACCTTTGTCATTTAGAATGAGCACCCTTTTCATGTCCTCGTGCAGCAATCAGAGGATTGTAAGATAAAACAGAAGCTCATCTCTTTATCCTGCGGAGGTTCTGGAGGGAATTTGACTCACAACGTGCCATTTTGCTATTGTTGATTCTCCTGTTTACATAAGGGGACTCCTCCGCTATGCTTCACCAGTCACTGTTCAAACTTTGCTGTTATCTTGTCCTCCAGAGTTAAAGATTTAGTTTTCTCTATCGTATATTCAACAAACATTTATTTAGTTCTTATAATACGCCAGATAATACTCTGTGCAACATAAAAATAATGAAAATATTCCCTGTGCCCAGGGAATTCACATTTTGGTGAAAATTATTTCAAAATGTATTTTTAGTGAATAAAAACATCTGATAAATTTCTGATTTTAAGTTATGTTAATTATTGTACATAGTAGAAATTTACAAATCAGTTTTTGGTAATTGTTTTAGATACAATGGAGTTTTTTATTCAGAGTTTTCTCAATCTCTGAGTTGGCTTACTTGCTTATCATAATACAAAATATGTTCTTCTATTGTTATTGCTATATCACAACTTTTTATTTCTGCATCTATCATATACCATATACATTTAATCTGTTTCTCTGCTTAGTCCATTGTTTTTCTTTTGAAATTATTATCTAATTAGTTTTGACACTGAACAAGTGGAAATTTTTTGGAATGGTTAAGAAGCTACTTGATTCTAGAAAAAATTGAATTTGAAGTAATGAAGAAAGAATAGAGGGTTCTTGCTGCTAGTTTCTTTCTTTTTCTTCTGTGAGCAAAAATAGACATTGGGCAAGGATGTTGATCAAAGCTATAGAGAAGAGCTGGGAGGAAATACCTTGTTTTGATAGTAGAAGAAGCCAAGTTTTTCACTAGAAGTCACCTTAATATGAAGTTATATCACCTACCAGTGCTTCAAAGTGATAGGAATTGTATTATTTCGTATTGGAGTCTCAACAAGCATTAAAGGGAGACAATTTTCTTTTCTTTCTTTCTCTCTTCCTTTTTGTTTTTTCTTTCTTCCTTTATTTCTTTTTAAAGTACTAGGAATTGAACCCAAGGTTACTCTCTCACTGAGCTATCTCCCCAGCTCTTTTTATGTTTTATTTTGAGACAGGGTCTCACTAAATTTCCCAGGCTGGCCTTGAACTTCAGATTCTCCTGCCTCAGCCTCCTGTGTCACTGGGATTACAGGAATACATCAACATGTTCAACTTAGCCACAGTTTCTAATTTAGGGTAAATTTATTCATTTTACTTTCTTTTTTTTAACATGCTTTTATTGGTGCATTGGAGTCTTACATCATGATGAATATCTATTTGATGTTAACATACATGCACACAGCTCTTAGTGTCCCCCCCCCGCCTCCCCCCACCAGTATGAAGTACCAAGAATGATGTTGGTATATTTTCACATGTACATATTGTTTATGATAGTAATTCCATTAATTCACTTCTTTCTTGCCCTCCACCTTCCCTTGTACCACTTCCCTTGTTCTGCTGAGGGTTCTCCATTATCAACCAGAGTCCCTTGTGTGACTCTACTACTCCCTAGGTTGCACATATTAATGAAAACATATTTCCCTTCTTTTTTTGTGATTGACAGATCTCGCTTAACATAATGTTCTCCAGATCCTTCCACTTTCTTGCAAATGATGTTATTTTGTTCTTCTTTATTGCTGAGTAGAATTCCATTGTGTGTATTTCCCACAATTTTGTAATCCACTCATCTGTTGATGGACACCTAGGTTGGTTCCATAATTTGGCCACTGTGAATTGTGCTGCTATGAACATGAGTATACATTTATTACTATAGTTTTCTGGTTTCAATCCCTTTGGTATGATACCCAGTAATGGTATAGCCAGATCATATGGTGGGTCCATTCCCAGTTTTCTGAGGAGTCTCCACACTGTCTATTCATTTCAGTTGCCCACTTCTTGATCGGACTATTTATTTTCTTAGTGTAAAGTCTTTTAAGTTCTTTGTATATCCTAGATATTAGACCTCTGACAGAAGGATATCTTGCAAATATCTTCTCCCATTCTGTAGGCTTTCTCTTTAGGCTCTTGCTGGTTTCCTTTGATGAGCAGAAGCTTTGTAGTTTAATGCTATCCCACTTATTAATTCTTGTTTTAATTTCCTGTGCTTTGGAGGTATTGTTGAGGAAGTTTCTACCTGTGCCTATATGTTGGAGTGTTGAACCTATGGCTTCTAATAATTTCACAGTCTCTGGTCTAACTTCCAAGTTTTAATCCATCTCTAGTTGACTCCTGTGCAGGATGAGAGGTAAGGATTTAGTCCCATTTTTCTACAGGTAGATAACCAGTTTTCCCAGCACCATTTGTTGAAAAGACTGTCCTTTCTCCAACATATGTGTTTAGCACCTTTGTCAAAAATCAATTGACTATAAGTTTGTGAACTTGTTTCTGTATCTTCTATTCTGTTCCACTGGTCTATGTGTCTGTTTTTGTGCCAGTACCATGCTGTTTTTATTACT
>PVJS01026467.1:0-26989 GCA_004027185.1 Glis glis
TCTTGTGTGTGTGTGTGTGTGTGTGTGTGTGTGTGTGTATCTGGGGATTGAACCCAAGGGCATTCTACCACTGAGCTACACCCAAAACCAGATTTATTTTAAAACAGGTTCTAAGTTACTGCACTGGCCTCAAAACTGTGATTCTTCTGTCTCAGCCTCCCAAGTACTGGGATTACAGGCATGTGCCACTGTGCCTGGCTTGAATTTTCTTTTTACATAACTTGAGTTGGTTGCTTTTTATTTATTTTCACTATTATTTTGTTTGTTTGTTTACTTGTATGTTGGTACTAAGGATTAAACCCAGGGACATTCTACCTCTGAGCTAAACCCCGAGCCCTATTTTATTTTTACTTTGAAACAGGGTCTCACTAAGTTGCTGAGGGTTTGGCTAAGTTCCTGACTTCGAACCTGCAATCCTCCTGTCTCAGCCTCCCAAGTCCTGGGATGACTTAAAATGCAACCAAATCTCAACTGCTCTGTCCTGTTGATCTCAACCTCACCCCCAGCCAGTTCTCAGCCTTTCCAGGTGTTTCCCTCCACTCACCTTCCTTCTCAGAGCTTCCCTTCATAACAGGAAAGAGAGCAGTTCACCAAAACAAAGACCCCGACCACCTTCAGATCCTCAATTCATCAACAAAAACAATAGCAAAGACATGGGTATGGAGACATACCCAAACAGAAGAGAGACTTTACCTGTTGGAAACCTGTTTTCTGCTTTTCCTACTGTTCCAGCCAACACCCTTCTTGCCCATGCCCTACCACACAGACACTCGTTTTGCTTCCAAGGGATATCACTTCAAGAGACAGGGCCTGAGGTATAAGGCTAGTGATTTTCTTTACCTAGAAAAGCCCCAGGACTTTAGCATCTGAACTCAGCTCCATCCTAGGCACAATTCCTATATTAATTATCATAGCCTTGAAAGGCAGGTGCTAATATCAACCCCAGTTTATACACTGAACACTCAGAGGCCCAGAGAGGCTTGAATAAGTTGTCCAAGGTCACAGTCAGAACCCAGACTCTGGCAGCCGGGCTCCAGGGCCCTGTGAAGGCCACAGCCACCTCTCTGTCAGACCCAGCCTTGACTATACAGGCGCCATGTTCTAGAATGTTCAGATGAAAGACTTTTCTCTTCGTGTGTGTTTTAACTATAACAACCCAAATGGGTTAGATTCTTATTGTGGATTATTTCCTTGCAGGCAGCAGCTCCTCCAGGGAGCTGCTGAAGGCTGGAGACAGCATTGACCTCCATGAGGCGACATGAAGACAGCGCATCAGGAGCAGCTGGGTGAGGAGGAGACTGTGCTGAGGATATGGACGGCTCCGCAGCCCACCGAAGGGTTACGGGAGACTGCATGGCTGGAGTCCTCTCCCACCCTTGGAATATGAAGAAAGCACATTTTCCTATTGTCAGAGGATCATAGAAATCTTCATCTCTAGTTCCCTTAATGTGGAACTGGAATTTTAGGAGCTCTAAGCAAACACTTAAGGCAGTAGGCTGAGTTGTCATCTACAACTCAGATTTCTTGGAGAAATGTTGCCCCCCACAGGTCACACAAGTATGGCTTTTATAAGTGAGCTATAGCTGAGATGTGGGAAACTGTCTCATAGGTAGAGAAATTTTGTTAAAGATAAGAATTTTCCATATTTACTTCATCTTTCTCTTTTTTCCTTTGGATAATGGTTTTCTAGTTCTCTCCTCCCTCCCCTCTTCTACCTTCTACTTGTCTGGGTACTGCTTGGCTTGGGAGAGAAGTCATTGACTAGGAACTGCAAACTCTTGGTAATCTAGCCACCTGCCCCGGGTTGTCTGGAAGAAGTTGGCATTTCAAGGAAAGGGACCTGAACAATCAGAATAATTGGAGCTTTCATGCCTTAAAGATGCTCATGGATCTGAGTTCAAAGCCAAAGTATGGGAGAGAGTAGGAGTAAGAAATGCATGAGCTATTTGAGGAGGTAGGGGAAGATGGACCTGGAACCCAGGCAGGAGGATTAATTTAAGCAGGAGGAGGGGGTCTTCCATTGTGAAGGGCAGGAGCCATCGATACAAAGAACAGTGGTTCCCAACATTCAGTGCTTTAAAAAAATCCAATGGCGGGTCTACACCAAGACCAAGTAAGTTGGAGTCTCTCACGGGCCCAGATGTCAGTATTTTAAAAAGTCTCTGGGTGATTCCAGTTGAGGCCAAGGGAGGGACCCACTGATACAGCAGTGTTGTGGGCAGAGCATAAGGTCCAGCTGAATTGGAATCTTATGAACTATGGTCGCATTAATACTGAGAGAAGTGAGGTTTTCTTCAGCAGTACTAAGTACCCACGGGTTTGCATTGGTGAAGTTAGAGAACAGGATGAAGGTTTGTAAATGGGGCATGTAGAACAGAGAGGGTTGGTTCAAGTAACTAGAAAGTTAGTTCAGATGGGCACGGTGATGCACACCTATAATCCCAGTACTTGGGAGGCTGAGACAGGAGGATCACAAGTTTGAGGCCAATCTTACCAACCTAGTGAGGTCCTGTTTCAAAACAAAAATAAAAAGGGCTGGGAGTGTAGCTCAGTGGTAGAATGCCTCTGGGTTCAATCCCCAGTACCACACACACACACACACACACACACACACACAAGAAAAGTCAGCTCAAAAGACCTAGGTTGTGAAGGGAAACAAAGGGGCTCAGAGAGGCTAACTGATGGCAAGAACTCGTAGGGCCGAGGGACGGGAGCTGTAGGTGCTGGTAAAGAGGGACTCAGCCCAGGAAGGAGAGCCAGGAGGGAAGGGGCTGTGGGGGAGAGGACTTGGTGATGCATGGTTTCCTCACTGTGTTCTACAAGGACAGCTGGAATCAGCAATGCTCCTGCTGAAGAGCCAAGGAAATATTTTATTCCACGCCCATTACCTTAGGCATTATTTGTAGAGTCAGTGCTTATATCCCTTGCCTTTTAAATTTCTATATTCTATGATGTTTCAACATCTCGGAGGCTTTGCTGGCCTGAGAGAGACTGCCCGCATAAGGTGAGCTTACTCCTAGAGGTAGCAAATGATTCTCCTTTAAAGGTGCTGTTAATATGCAAACCGACAGATCCAGAGCACACATTCCCCAACACTCCTCTTTCACACACCAGCTGACATCTCTGTCATCCTAAGTCACCTGAGGGCCAGGTACTGGACGACCAGAGACCACCCCCATATCCTGGAGCCTGCTGAAATTATCCAAGCTACCCAACCCCAAACTTGCTCAAGCTTCCCAGCCACCTTGCCTAGTCATTGTCAGCGACCCCACCACCAAGTCTCTGGGCCCTGCCTTTCCTTGTCCTCCTGCCTCCTAACTAACCCTGTGCCCCCCCCCCCCTTGCAGCCTGGCAGGTTCCCTTCTCTTGGGAACTCTGATTAGCAGACTCTTCTTTCAAAGGCAGCTATTTCAGTGTCTGTCGCGCTTTCAATACCTGGTTAGAACAAATTCCAGGTACAAATCTTGAAGCAGTGTTAAGTATTTCAGCATTTAAAATGAAAGCCGATGTTCCTTCCCACTGCAGCCATTGATTGAACAGGATTTGAGTCAGGTTTTCACATTTCTCCAGTACGGGTTGGGGCCCGGCGGTCATCTCGGGATCTTTGGCTGGGCAGCACTTTTGGATGTGAGCTTTGTTATCTGGCCAGTTGGCCCCTGCAGGTGCATCGCAGAGTTCTGTGCAGGTGAATCTGGGGGCTGGGTTGCACATCTCTAAAGCCATCTTTGGCTTCAGTATCATAGTTTTTCTAGAAAAGGGAGCATTATTTGGCACTGTTGATCACCCTTGAAATTCTCTTTTCCTAGTTTCCATGACATGCACTTTCTTCTACTTTTCTGATTGCTCTTAAAAAACAAAGCACAACAAAGCAAAAACTTTCTGCTATGCATTCCTTTTCCTCTGCCTCTCCTGTATTTTTATTTTAAAACGTATTGTATTAAATGCATAACACATACTCATGTATGTTAGGAGGGTATTCCATGAAAAGTATAGATCCATCCCACCTGCATTATCCAGCCTGATTTTTACTTTGGCACTTGCGTATGTGTGATGTGTGTGTGTGTGTGTGTGTGTGTGTGTGTGTGTGTGCACGCGCGTGCACACACACACACATCTAAGACACAAAGCACTGATTCCTTTACTCATATCTTCAACAATTTATGAAGCAGCTACTCCAAGCCAGCCATGGTTTAGGAAGTGGGATACCCCGGCGAGTAAAACAGACACCTTTCATAGAGTTCATCTTATGTTGGAAGAATGGGGAATTAAAAAGTAAGAAGTGCCTAAGTAAGATAATTTCCAGTACTGAACGGTGTTGAAAGTTAATGCATGCCAATGCCAGAGAGGGCTGAGAGGTGAGCCTATATTGGGTGGTGCATGAAGCGCTCCTTGAGGAGACAACGTTTGAGTTAGGACAGCATCTGAGCAGCCTGGAGCTGGTCCGGGAAGCCCTGTGAGAAGAGCATTCCAGAGAGGAAATAAAAAGTGAAATGCCCAGATGTATCAAAAAAAAGAAAGAGTGGAATTGAGGATGACCTGATAACACTGTCACCCACCTTTCTTCCTTTCTTTTTCATTCTTCTTGTTTTTGGTACTTGGGATGAGCCCAGGGACACTCTACCTCTGAGTTACACACCTAGCCTTTTTAAAAAATTTTGTTTATTTTGAAACATTTTTTGCTAAATTGCTGAAGCTGGCCTTGAACCTGTGATCCTCCTGTCTCAGCCTCCCAAGAACTGGGATTACAGGCATGGGCTCCTGGGCCTGGCTGCACCTTGCTTTCTTTACCTAATTACTTATGCAATACCTAATTCAATGCTTATAACTGATAAAATTGCTTCCTTACACAATCATGCATAAAACTTAATGCATGTATACAGGTATGCACAAATGAACATTTTACAATGTACCCCATAAATTTGTACAACTTATTATGTGCCAATTAAAACACATTTCTAATCTCTTGCTAATCAAAGTAACAGTGACATGAATATTTTGAGACATTAATTTTTTTCCACAAGGCAAATAATTTTATAGGGTCATGCCTCATCAATAAAGTTATTGAAACAAATGATGCATGGCATTAGTTCCATTAATCTGGCCCACTTGCCATCCATAGCAGTTGTAAAAACGGACACTTTCAGCAATGTACAAAAGTGCTGGCTTCACACCCACCCACCCCCCGTGCTATTAGTCTTTTAGAGCCTTGTTAGTTTGACAACTTCAAATACCATTTTGCAATTTTATTTTGCATTTCTCTTATAAATGTGACTGAATGAAACTATTCTTCTGTGTGTAAAATTCACTTGAGTTTTCTTTTCTGTGAACAGTCTGTTTATGACTTTGGTCCATTTTTCTTTGGGATTATTAATCTTTTTCTTATTGATTGGCAAGAACTCTATGTATTAATGAAATGAGCCCCTTTCATGTAGCAGATGGTGCTGATGTTGATCGATTGATGAGAAGTCTCTCACATGAATGACAACGGAGGAGGCCAGGGAGGAGAGCGATATCTGTCTCTCCTGCCTTCCTTTCACCAGTGTCTTAGTTTTATTGAGGGTTATAACCAAAACATTGTAAGAAATTATTAATCACAGGAAACAGTGAAGTAGTCATGGGATGAGTCAGGGAAAAACATCAAGGTAGTCACAGATGAATCAGGGAAGGAAAGGGTAAACAAAGAAGTTGTCAGGGGCTTTGCTTATCAGTCTCATTTGGTCCTTGGAGATTTGTCTGTGTGAAGAAATCTCCCGTTGGATGGGCAGTTTGTGCCCTTCCCAAGCCGGACTGAGGTGACCTCAAAGCTGATGACTAACAAGGTTTGTGACACTTTCGTATATTAGATGTGAGTTTCCCTCCCTCCCTCCCTCCCTTCCTTCCTTCCTTCCTTCCTTCCTTCCTTCCTTCCTTCTTTCCTTCCTTCTTCCTTCCCTTTCTTTCTGTACTAGAGATAGAACCCAGAGGCATTTTACCTCTGGGCTATATCTCCAGCTCTTTTTCAATTTTTATTTTGAAACAGTGTCTCACTAAGTTGCTAAAGCTGGCCTCGAACCTGTGATCCTCCTGTCTCAGCCTCCCAAGTACTGGATTTACAGGCATGTGCCACCATGCCATGCTATCTTTCATTTTTTTTCATTTAATAACTTATAAGACACCTAGTTAGAGCCCCAGGGAAAAAGTGTGGAATTTTTTTTGCATAATTAACAAATTCCATGTTTGGTGTCATGCTCAGAAAAGTCAGCCCATCCTTTAAGGTTACTGTCCCT
Source organism: Glis glis (assembly GCA_004027185.1). NCBI lineage: Eukaryota > Metazoa > Chordata > Mammalia > Rodentia > Gliridae > Glis > Glis glis. Next base: position 6,267 of record PVJS01026467.1, read on the forward strand.
CGGAGTATGATCCTAAAGCTGCTTTTGTAACTGTACTTGCTCACTCTGGGAGCTCGGTCATGGCAGTTGCCATCGATACACTGGTGGTTTCTAAATATGCTTCTCTCGTCCAGATTCTCCCCCATACATCTGACTGCTGCCTGTGCCACCCACCATGCCCCCTGTTGACGCAATCAACACCGAACTCATCATCTCTGCCTGTCCTTCCCTCAGCTAGTCGCTTTTCTTGTGCTCTTCATCTCAGTGAGCCCACTCTGACCTACTTTCCAGGACAGACATCTACCTACGATCTCTGTCTACCAGGGTGCACAATCTGGTCCCTGTTTGTACCTATAGCACAATCTCTTAAATAACACACACTGAATCCTCGCACACCCCCTGTGACTGCCAATAAGAACCAGTGGCGCTGACTAGTTTCTAGAACCCAGTTGGTCTCCTTCACCCTGGGGACTTGCCTGTGCTGTTCCTCTGCCTGGACTCTCCTTTCTCAGCTCTCTCTCTCTGGTTCTGGCTGTCCCTACTTGGCTTTACACATTCCTTAAGCCATCAGTGACCATACCCTGAAGCTCCTACTACCTGGTCTAGGCTAGGTTTTCCTGCATAATCTTGTTATTTCCTCCATCATAGTACTTATTACACAGTAATGCAATTGCCTATGTGTTTCCCTGAATCTCCTAGAATTCAGCCTCCATGCGGGTCTCATATTCATTCTGTCAATAATTTGGATAGGTGCTAAAATTACAGGGACATCGTGATTGCCGGTGAATCTTCAACTATCTAGTTCTCCGTGTGGAACTCATTACGCATTTATTTGTTGCATCTGTAGATGAGTGAACACGTTCTGGAATTTTCCTAGGGTAGCTCACATTTGTATTTCAGTTTTGTGCTAATTTGTATCCTTTATTAGGACAGACCAAGGTAACATCGTATGTAAAGAGTCTCATCAAGAGTCACATTATTCTCTCTAGGCATTTTTCACAAGGCAACGTGGATTGTAATTCCTCCTCTTCATGTCTCCTCTCTTTATCAATGGCAGTCATGCTTCCTCTAGGCTACTGGTAGATTTAAATAACTACAGGTACTACCACTCTTATACTGCACAAATAAAGCTCTGTGCCCGCCCCTGGATCCACCCCATAAAGCTGACAGTAGGTCCCTCCCTTCACTCCAGGGCTACTGGTGAGGAGAGAGTGGTAGAGAGCAGGATTCAGGCCTTCACCCTGGAGGTGGAAGGCAAGAAGAAGTCTGATTCATTGACAGGGCTCCAATATTGTCTTAAATAATTTTATATACAAAAGTAGTATACATTAAAAATTATTATAGAAAATTTATAAAATATACAATGAAGATAAAATTACCCATAATTTTATCATATAGGGAGAGTAATTGCTAGCTTTTTGATGGTTTTAAAAATATTTGGTCTTTTATATATTTCTGTGCATATGTACATACATGTACTTATTTTTTGGGGGGGTCATTCATTCTACCTTGTGAATTTTTTTTTGTGTGTGTTTGGTACTGGGGATTGAACCCAGGAGCATTCTACCTTCAAGCTACACCCCCAGCCCTATTTTTTATTCTTTATTTTGAAACAGGGTATCACTAAGTTGCAGAGGGCCTCACTAAGTAGCTGAGGCTGGCCACGAACCTGCGATCCTCCTGTCTCAGCCTCTCAAGTACTGGGATTACAGACATGTGCCACCACGCCCGGCCTCATTTTTCAATTAAGGCAAAGGAGGCTGGAGAGGTGCAGGAAGGCATGCCCCCCAAAAGCTCTCAGGCCTCCAGACTGCTCCTTTTCTCCACTCTCTTGCATGCCAGCCCCCCTGCAGGTTCTGGCTGGGGCCTCTTTTCTTCTCCTTTTATACACTTTCCCTGGGGGGGGTATCCCCCACTCCATAGCCTCTGCAGCCTTCTGTAATTCCAAGTGGATTCCTGCTCTTGAACCTCTCCCCTGAACTCTGCCTTGGGGTCTTTGCCTCCTCTATCAGCATCTGCAGCAGTTCAAACCAGAGCCACCATCCTCCCCCCCACCCCCGCCCCATCCTGCCCCAGGGTTCTCTTCTCTGCAAAGGCATCGCGCCGTCCATCAGATGACCTAGGTCAGAAGTGGACCTTAACTCCCGCTGCTCCTTACCCACATCCAATCAAGATCCTGTGGTCTCTGGACTCTTCCATGTCATTTAATTCTCTGTGCAGATACTCTGGCCTGAACTCCATTGCATCTCACTTGGGATATGGCAACAGATTCCCAAATGGGTCTCCAGGTCTCCGGTCCATTTGTCACACTGCAGCCTGAGTGGTCACAGGAGGGGGACGAGTCATCAGACCATTGCTTCCTTCCCAATAAGGCCTAGCCCCGTTACCCAGGTCTGCATGGAGCATCCTCCATCCACCCTTCTCTTTACCTGCCCAGCCCCTAACTCATCCTCAGTTCTCCAGGCAGCTACCTTTCCCTCCAAGAAGCTTTCCGTGGCTCCCCTCGGCCCTCAGGTGGCATGGGTGTCCACGCCCTATGAGCCACGCCCTCTATTTCCTCTCCACTCCTCACTTCTCTTCTTCCCATGATGGTGGTGGTGGTTTGGGTGGGGGTGTCTGCTAGCTCCATAAGGCGATCCTGCAAGCTGCCACCTTGCACAGGCCCAGGCAATGGGGAAAGCTCCGCAGGTAATTATGGAACCACTAAGCCCAGGTGTAGGGCTCGCTACCACACTATCTTGGCCAGTCCTCCGGAGGCTAGGTGGCCCTCACTGTGTAGACTATTTCCAAGTTCTCTTTCCTGAATCTGGGTCCTTGAGTGCCCCCCGTGGCTTTCCTGATGTAGACACCTCCAGGTAGGAGCAACCTGTGGCCTGGTCCCTGCCTGCGGTCAAGGCTCACACACACCCTGAACCACGGCTTGGCCCGGCTGCCGGCGCCCCAGCACCCTGCGGATGGCGGCGGTGATCTCGCGGTTGCGCAGGCTGTAGATCAGCGGGTAGAGCAGCGGGGTGACGTTAGTGTAGACCAGCGCCAGCGTGCGGTCCAGCCGCGGGGTGTAGCTGGCCTTGGGCCGCACGTACATGAAGGTGGCGCAGCCATAGTGCAGGAAGGTGACGGCCAGGTGCGAGGCGCAGGTGGAGGCCGCCTTGCGCCGGCCCCCGGGGGAGTGCAGGCGGCGCAGGGCCGCGACGATGGCCCCGTAGGAGGTCAGGATGAGCATGGAGGGCAGCAGCAGCAGCACCAGGCAGGCGCCCAGCAAGGGCAGCTCGTCTGCGTAGCTCCGCGTGCAAGCCAGGTGCAGCAGCGCCGTGATGTCGCAGAAGAAATGCACCAGCAGGCGGGAGCCGCAGAAAGGCAGGTGGAAGACAGCCACCGTGAGCCCCACCGACACCGCCAGCCCCCCGAGGCAGCAGGCCAGCGCCAGTCGAGCGCACAGTCCGGGGGTCACCACGGCCGCGTAGCGCAGCGGGTGGCAGATGGCCACGTAGCGGTCGTAGGCCATGGCGGCCAGCAGGAAGCACTCGGCCCCGCCCAGCGCCACGAACATCTGCATCTGGAAGGCGCAGCCCACGAAGGAGATGGGGCTGCCCCGGCCGTGGGCCGGCGTGGTCAGGTCCGCCAGGGAGCGGGGCACCACCACCAGCGTGTAGCAGAGCTCGATGGCCGACAGCTGGCACAGGAAGAGCAGCATGGGCGGCCGGCTGGGCACGGAGGCCACGGCCACCAGGATGAGCAGGTTCCCGCTCAGGGTGGCCAGGTGCACGGCCAGCAGCAGCAGGAAGAGCGCGGGCCTCAGGTGCGGGAACTCGGAGAAGCCTTGAAGGAGGAAGCCGCGGGGCATGGTGGCGTTGCTGGGGCTGTCCATGCACCTGTGGGAGAAGGGGAAGGACCAGCTCGCGGGATGTGGCATTTCTGTCCCTGCTAGCCGGGAAAGGGTCACCTGGAAGTCGGAACGAGGGCTGAGGTGGCAGTGGTTTACGGGTCCATGGCCAGCCATCCTCTCTAGGTGGGGCGCTTGCTGACCCGTGCAGAAGAATGGGCCGCTTTTCCTGACCTCCTGGCCTACAGTCCCTGCAGTGTTTTCTCATTTTGCACTTTGCAAAGAAGCCTTGATTCTAGCCCCTTACCTTGCAGAGCAGCCCTCCTGAGCTCCACTTCCAAAGAATTTCCACACCTCCATATTGCAGTTATCATTTTGTGGGTTCTATATGGCCCCAAGTGTTACGTGGGTCTGCCTCCTCCTAAGTTCCCCAAGGCAGGAAATGTGTCTTTAGTCTCTGCTTCTCCATCCTCCTCCCCACCCTACTCTGTCATTACTGAGTTACCGTGTGTGCTGTGTCATAGCATCACAAAAATGTAAAGCGGGCTAGGGCCTAGGAGATCATCCCGCACAGTTTCAAAATCCAGGGAGGAAAATGAAGTTGGAGTGGGGGTGTGGGTAGTGAAAGGTTTTACTGTTCACAGGAAGTCGGGAACAAAATCTGAACTCCTGAGACTGAATCCAGAGCTTTCCATGATCTACCTGAGGTTCTGGAAGACAGTCATGGGGTCAGTCGAACAATTCATATTTACTTAGCATTAAAATAGAGGCCCCATCTGTGCCAGGAATGGGGCAGACAGCAGGGTGCTCTGTGGGAGGGTGTTGTGGGTGCATCAGGGCTGAAACACCCCCCGGCACTTTGATTAATATGCTGTCAACATGAGAAAAGGTGGCGCGTGTCTGTTCTAACTTGCCTTTCAGAGTGAGCAGTAGCTTCCAAATTTACCATCAGAAAACAGTTTCTTTCTAAGCACTATGCGGTGACTCATTTGCAGGCAGCACTTGTAAACCGTTGATCGTGCGTGGGTCTGTAGCTTCTGGTCCTTGAGAGTGGAGCAGACATGAGGTGGTAAGAGATTTGAGGCTGTGCAAACTGCAGGGGGAGGCTTGATTTTTTCCTAGCTATTAATGGTATTTCTTTTTACTTCCTTATCTCTTTTTACAAACTTTAATTGTAAGCCCAACTATTATTTCCTCTTATAATCACTGTTTGCAATCAATATGGGGAGCGTAATTTGTCCAACATTTGTTATGCCTTAGAGCGCAATAGCAGTTTTGCTGGGTCAAAGGGCAATAAGTAAATCAGATGAAAGAATTAGAAGGAATTTCAAGAATTTGGCTTTTGCTACCTATTGCTCTTTTTGGAGAGTTTTTTTTTTTTTTATTTATCCATGCCAGCATGCTCTTTCTTGTCCCATCTGAGGGGAGCCAGTCTTATGGAGAAAGAGTAAGGTGGGGTTGGAGGTGAGTTTCAGGAACGTGGAATCATTTTCCAGAGAGAGAGAGAGAGAGAGAGAGAGACAGAGAGACAGAGAGAGAGACAGCAAACCTGGCTGTCCTGGGGATTTTTGGTGGGACTGCTGGAGTGTCCCCCCACAAATCTCCACAGGCCACCTCTGCCTTTCTACTTCTTTTGAATCTCCTTAGAGATGGGGGTGGGGTGGGTACAAGAGGGAGAGGCAGAAACAACCCCTTTCTTTTTCCTTCCTGCTTATGCTGCCCAGCAATGCCAATGGCAAGACAGGCCAGCTGATGGGCCCAGCAACTGGAAGCTCAAGGAAGAGCATGTTTTAAAAATGAAGCCATGTAGCCCAGAGGTAGAATGCCCCTGGGTTCAATCCTCGGTACCAAAAAAAAAAAAAAAAAAAAAAGCCATGTAAACGGGCCAACTAAATTGAATGAGACCTAAGAGTGTTTCTACTTGACTTAGTTTTGAGGAGGAATTATCACAAAGGAATGTGTGCTAGAAGTGCCTTTGCTCTAGGAGGGACAACGGATTCTTTCAAAGCGTCAGTGATTCAAATCCTGCTCTCTGCTTGCAGGAAAAGATGCAGAAAGAGAAGAAAACACTGCAAGGCCTGCCTGTGCCACCTTCCTCCCCCTGGGACAAAAAGACAGATTTTCTCACTCTTCCAGGTGATTAATAGCATCAGCAACAACAGCTAACAGTTAGCAGAGGGCCAGGCAACATTCAAAAGGACTGCATACATTTAACCCACTTTATCTTAGTGACAACCCATTGAGGTAAATGGACTCTTCTTGTGCCCATTTTATAGATGAGGATATTGAGTCCTAAAGAATTAAATGTATTTGCTAGTTAGTGCGAAAGCCAGATCTATACCCCAGGAGTCTAGCCCCCAATAATCTGTAGTCTTATCCACTATGCAGTCTTCCTTATTTATACCTCTCCCAAAAATCCTTGCCACATAAAATACATTCTGTCCCTGTTCCCTTATTTCCCACCCTCCCCAGTCCAGAAATGTCCTAAGTATTTCTGTCCTCATATTTCCCTTTGCTGACGTTTTTCTTGAGGACATGTGGATGTGAGCAGCAATGCAGATAATCTAAGGCAGCAAATCTAAAAATAATTTCTCCTTAGCTTTGACATTCATCACTGCTCTTGTTATTGTTCCGGCAGATTCGCTTTTCGAATTGTGTAAGGCTACATGGAGCACTCACAGAGTCAGGGCTGGCTGGTGGCCCAGGACATCTGGATGTGGCTGGAAGCCTCACTGGGCTGGATATGCAGATCTGGGATTCAATTTTTTGCTGTGCAGAATAATTAAAATTATCTGTAATAATGATGTTTTCCATTGGTCATTTCAATAGTCGATCAAAGCCCTTCTAAACAGGGCTGTGGGATGGGAGACGAGGGAGACAGACAGGCGGGGCCCCTTTGGTTCGTGAGACTCCCACAGAATGTTGAACTGGAATGGAGCTTAAGGGTCAAATGCTCTAGATCTCATGGTAGAGCAAATGAGGACATAGCAGAGAGGTCAGCCTGGGCTTTCGCTGCGGTCTGTTGGCAGAACCAGACTAGAGCCAGTTCCCACTATTCCTGGCTGCATAGCTCTATTTCTGCATGAATCGTCTTCAAGGTAGACCTGAGCCTATGGATCTAGTATTACAGTTCACAAAAACACTAAAAGAGAATTCACAACAATATTTTACCATTGTCCTGTAGGAAATTAAAAGGTCAGGAATATGGTTGGATTTCCTAACTTCACTTAGTTTATTTGTCATGGGCCTCTCCAGTCTATGAAGTTTTATAAATGATAAGGGAATCTATTTTTATCTAGAGCTTTTTTTTTCTATGAATAACTCACTATACACTCAAAAGATGATATGTTCTTTTCTTAGCTTCAATCTTTGTTGAAGGAGGAACATAGTTTAAATTTTTCTTTGTTATTTTCTGGCTGCTTGATTTGAAGAGGAGGGAGCGAGTTGATTAACTCTTTCAAAGGCTCAGACTCCTCCCTGTTAGGTGGAGACAACACAAAAGGGACTTGATGAGGACCCCACAGGAGAACATATAGGAGCTTCTGAACAGACATGGCACACAGTAGGTACACAAGAACACTGGAAGCTTTCTTACTGTTGTTCTTTAAAACTTGATGGGCTCTGGTCGTATCTCTGAGTATATCCTCCATTATGGAAATTTCCTCACCCTTTGATTGGACGTTTCAAGTGCTTACCTACCTTTCAGTGATTCCAGAGGCACAGGTGTGCCTTGTATTCTGGGTATGGGAACTTCACAGGGAGGCAAATAGACATAGATGTAGATAAACTTATCTATCATCTATTTATATCTATCTGATTTCTCTATGTTTCCACCTTTGTGTATGTGTGTGGGTGTGTATACTAGGGATGAACCCAGGGACATTCTACCTCTGAGCTACACCCCCAGTCCCATTTTATTTTTTTAATGTTGAAACATGTTCTCACTAAGTTGCAGAGGGCCTCGCTAAGTTGCTGAGGCTGGCTGCAAACCTCAATTCTCCTGTCTCAGCCTCCCAAGTTCTGGGATTACAGGCACGCACCACCACGCCCGGCTCCGTCTTTTTTCTCTTAGGTTTCCTGTTACCTTTCTAAAATTGCGCAGACTATGGAAGAAGGTATCTCTGGATTCTAATCCTGGCTCAACCACTTACTACCCACACTCCATTTCTCTGATCCTTAATCTCTTTATGTCTAAATGGAAATAATGATGCCTGATTTGTAGGGTTGTTGTGATAATCAGGCATATTATAAAGAAAGTCCACCACACAATACCAGACACAAAGAAAGTAATAGAAAGTGGCTACCATTTATATTGTAGCACAACCCTGTCTTCTACAACGCTGCACCTACCTTTGGGCTCCACCAGGACAGGAGTTGACAACTACACCTATTATAATGACTGTTTCCTAGTCATACAAGCCTTTATGTTGATTCCAGGCAGATAACTTGAAACTTGTTAATTTCATATATTTGCATTAAGATGTGTTTCAACTTAAGCTTGTTTTCTGAAATAAAATTCCTTGAATTAAAACTCATTTACCATGTTCAATTTTTGCTCTGTTGCACAAACAACATTTTTTTTTTAGTGTTTTAGTCTCATCATTTTGGCAATTTCTTTACACAGAGGAGCCAAGCATGATCTCTGGATTTAGGGATTTCACTCCCTCTTCCAACCATTTACGATCTCAGCTTCCATCCCTGGGAGACACGCCATTTCCCTATGTGGTGTCTCTACCATGTGAGTTGGTTCCTTTTACAAGAGAAAGCAGTCTGCTAAATCTTTGATGACTGAATTTGCTATAATTCATAGTCAAAGGCTTTTGAAAGTCTAAATAAAAGAAACCCTCTGTGAGTTTCCTGTTGACTTCTTTATCCCCTGAAAGCATCTACGTAGATTTCATAGGAATGTTTTCCCAACACATACATTCTTGCTTTTCCCCCCTAATGGCATTTTCTGAAGTATTTGGGGATCCTATATGTTATTAAAATGAGATGTCTTTGGTGGCTCCTTTGTCTGCTCTGAATCTGTCTTTGAAATGATGGTTACATGTGTGACCCTGGAGTCCTCTAGATACAGGTCAACGTGCTACCATGGCTTTTGTGTTTTGATTAACATTTTTCCTTTGAGTTTCCTGACAATTCAGAATGACCAGTCCTGACAAGGCAAACACTTGTGTCAGAGGTTCCTGAATAACTGCCACTGTTTGTTCTCTTTTTCTCCAAAAGTCAATGGTAGGATCAGGTCTTTGAGAAAAGTATCATTTTGGGCTTCCTGCTTGCTCATATTTTCATCTGAAGAGGAACTTTGAACCATGAAAATCTTGGAGTCCTACTGACTTGAGAGCTGGCTCTCTGCCTTTGATGCTTTGAAAGAGGCTCTGTTTGAATGAAGCAGCACCCATTTTAATGAAAGTCTGAATCCAGACTTCCTCCATAGGAAGAAGGATAAGCTTCAAAAGGTGCACTTTAATGTTCAACATCAAAATTGTCTGGCAATGAGTGTGTCCTAGTTTGGACACCGCGAAGGTCAACTTTATCAGACCAAATGAATGCTTATCATACTGTTACATTTTGAAAAATATTCTAAGCCTGAGGATCAGTCATTTTATCTAGTTGAAAAATATCAGCATCTTTGCTCTACAGGAAAATTAGTATATTTTAAAGATTTATTTTTTAAATCAACTACCATTTTCTATGAAGTTGGCTTTTGTAAGCTTGAAGATACTCTTAATTTTGGAACTGTATCTTGTGCTATAAGACTACAAGAGGGCTCTCTTGAAAACCCAGAAGACCCTCCCTTCTAAAAGATGTTTTTCTGTTACTTGCCAGACTCACACTAAGAGCTGGTACTAAGTAATGTGGAGAGGCAGCAGCTTGGTGGAAGGAACCAAGGTTATCTCAGTGCCCAGGGAATTTTCATGATTCATTAAAATAAAAAACAAACAAACAAAAAACAAACACTGGGGTTGACGAAAGAAATGCCGATCCCCTAGATGAGCCACCTTCCAGGGGAGAGTGTTGCGTGAGCACTGTCTTTGAGCACCGTCCCAGAAAGCCACAGGCTGCTCAGAGGATCTGTCACCTTGAAGATTATGTGAATGATTTTGGCTTCAGTAGCTTTTTCCAATTAGAACCTTTCCCCACCACCCACTTGCCTACCTCCTTGTTTCCAAAATAGAACTTCTGTGGTTGCCAAAAAAAGGCAACCACTGACTAGATTAAATGAGATAGAATACATGAACTCAGCCAGCCCAAGTTTGGGTTCTGGCTAGTTCTCTTCAGTGGAAGGCTCTGTGGTTGATGTGGTCCAGGGACAAAGGATTTCATTCTTTGGCCATGGCAGGAGGGAGAAATGAAGCCTTTCCTTGAGTGACATTGTAGGGTGGTCAGGATATTTGTCCCCCATAGAGTCCAGTAATAATCATGGATATCATGCTGTTGAAGACTCTCTATTCTGCCTCTAAAGAGTTGAAGGAATAATATTCTCCTCCACTCTATTGTTACCTATTATTCTATGAAAGAACATATCGTTGGATATGTTGTTTCATTCTCTCACCATGAAAGCCCCTGTTCACATAAGAAGACAAGAAAGAACTCCCCCTTTTAGATGGAAAAGCTGAGGCCATGGGGATGCTTTTGGGCAAAATCATGAAACAAAAGAGGAAGCAGAACCCCACGGTCCTGGCATCCGAAGCCACCTCACGTGCTGCTCCCCCCACCCCACCCCAATGTGCCCAAAGCCGAATGGTGTCACAGGCAGAGCGCACCAAATGAACGATGTGCTCTGAGATTTACTGATGTGAGGCACAGATCTGATGGACGGAGAGTTGTGGCATGGGAATAAACACTCTTGCAAGTGTTATTATCACTCTGGGGCAAGCGTAGTTGGGAAGTGTTCTATTTCCTTATTCCCATGCTCTACTCTCAGTTTTTGCTTTTTCTCCTCTGCCCACCTGTTCCTCAAAGGCCAGGATTCTCCTTACCTGGGTTCAGAGAGAGGGATGACTTGGGGACGGGTGGAGAGGAGCCTCAGATCATGGTAGCGGGAGGTTGGAGAGATCTCAGGAAAGACGACAGCAGGAGAGTACAGAGCTGCACTGGGCAGGTGTGGCTGAAAGGAAGAGTTGAAAGGAGAAAAATAAGGGATAGTGCGGCTGTAAGAAGGGAGATCACTCGAGGGGGGATTTACACAGTTTACACAGGGGACTGTGATTAGCTTTGTCTGGTCAGAACTATAACCTTAGCTTGCTTTTTTATATCCCCGGAGGGGTGGGGAGATAGGGAGGAGGGGAGGATACTAGTGCCTTCCAAAGGGAGGGCAAGAGGAAAAGCATCCCGTGGTTAATTACTCCCCACAAGTCCCCTCTCAAGGATGGAGATCCAGGAGGAGCTTGGCACACAGACAACTCCTCTGCAGCTGTCCAGAGAGCAACAACTGCATCCATCTCAAGCTGCCCATCTGCCCAGAGTGCCGTCTGTCCCATCAGTGCCACGCTCTTTCCCCGGAGTCTTTCTTGCTTCTCTGTCTTCATGGCAATTCCCACCTCTGCACACTAGACCAGGCAGCAGCTCAAGATCCTACAGTGGCTGCGAGTGGTGGCGCATGCCTGTAATCCCAGTACTTAGGAGGCTGAGACAGGAGGATCACAGATTCAAGGCCAGCCTCAGCAACTTTGCAAGACCCTCAACAACTTAGTGAGACCCTGTTTCCAAATAAAAAAAAATAAAAATAGAAAGGGCTGAGGCTGTAGCTCAGAGGTAGAATGCCTCTGGGTTCACTCCCCAGTACCAAAAAAAAAAAAAAAATCCTACAGTGAAGTGTCAAGTGCCTGGCAGGTCTGAAACGTATTAATTTACCCAGTAGCTACAGCAGGGAGCATGAATGAAGGCCCGAGCTCTCACACACTTGCAGGGACCCCAGGAAACTGTCTAGGAAGCCTATCCCAAGAGATGCTTTTGACCCTGGAACATGAACTCCAATTCAGGCAGGTTTCCCTGAATTTGTGAGCTGAAGATATGGTTACTATTATTGGTTATTATCCTGCACTGTGTGTGTGTGTGTGTGTGTGTGTGTGTGTGTGTGTGTGTGTGTGAATCACAGGACTCTAGAGGTGATCTTTTCCAGTTAATTCATTGATTCATTCATTTTGCACTAAGTCAACAAATGTTTACTAAATAGATATTATGTGCCAGGCTTTAGTCTAGGTACCAGGGTCTAGATCAGTGAGAAAAACAATTAGATGTTCTTGTCCTTGTGGAACTTACAATCCAGGCAGAGAAGATCGATGACAGCCAAACTAAGTAAATTATGCAGCATATTTAGAAGTGGTAAGTCCCATGGGGAAAATGAAGGAGGATAGGGAAAGGGAGTGGGTGACATAGAATTTTTAATAGGATGTTGAAGAAGACTTCAGTGGGAAAGTGGTATGTGATGCAAAATCTGAAGGAGATAAAGAAGTGAGCCATCTGGGTCAGTCGAGAACATTCTGTCTGGAGGCCACAAAGCGGGAGCAGGCCGGCAGGTTTGTGGCACCTGAGAAGGCCAGTGTGGCTGGGGTGGAGGGAGGACGGAGTCGTGGCAGATGGGGTCAGAAGAGCTGTGGGTAGCTGGTAGGGGGTGCTTTTTAGGTGACTGTGAGCGCTTGATGTTTATTCTGTGTGAGAATAAACATCACTGGGATAACATGAAAGGATCCCCTGACTGTTGTGTAGAGAACAGACTCTAGGGGACCAAGCAGGAGGCAAAGAGGCCAGCCTCAAGTAATCCAGGCAGGGAAAAAGAGACTGGATCAAATTGGCAGTAAAAGTGGTGAGATGTGGTTGGATTCTGAATATATGTTAAATGTTGGGCCAGTAGGATTTCCTGATGGATTGGATATGGGCTGGGAAAGAAGGAGAGGGGTCAGGATGACTTTTTTTTTTTTTTTCCTGAGCAACAGACCTGAGATGAGGAGGCTTCAGGAGGAGAAGTTTTAGGAGGCAAGATCAGAAGTTTTGTGCAGGACCTATTAAGTTTGACATGTCTATGAGATATCCAAGTGTGTCTGTCTAATTGGCAGTTGGCCATCTAATCTTCAGTTCACAGGAGAGGTCCACACAGTAGAGGTAAAAATTTGAAGCCATCAGTTATAGTCATAGTGAGATCACTACAGGAATGAGCACAGTTAGAGAAAAGAAATGGTCTGAGGGTGAGCCCTACTTGAACATTAGTTTAGAAATATGGGAAGAAATGAGAAAGGGAGACTGAGGAGGAATCTGTGGTCTCCAGTTTTGAGCTGAGCAGACCATATACTTGTGTTCTGCCTATCCCCCAATTTTCATATCTAGAACATTCTAGAATATTAACATGGAAAATGATTTTATGATATAGAAGTGTTAGTTCTTCTATTGACAATAAGTGAGGATGTCAGTGCCTACACAATTCTTATGTGAGGTTATGTGGAGAGTTGAATAATAAGTCTTACCAGCAGCAGGGGGTCCTACTTGCCCCTCTCCCCTTCTTCATCAAGTGTAAGGAGGCTGGAAGTGAGGGCAGAACCCAAACCCCTTGGAAGAGGAAAGTTTTGGCAACAAAATCGTGGGTTCTAAAATCCTAGGTTTTTATCCGAAATTTTCCTTTTTTATTTTTTGGCTATGTGTACTTTAGGAAGTAACTTACCTGGCCTGAGCCTTAGTTTACATGACTAAAATATAAGAATGACACTACATACATCCTGTGTCTAATTAGCAGATTGTTTCGAGATCGTATTTATAAAAACATTTTGTAATCTCTCAAATGCTACATAAGACACACCTGTAATTATTATTATATTGCAGAGCCATGCTCAGCATATTTTCCAGTCTAGACGTCCATCCCACCTTTCCCTGGCACTGAGCTCTCCGAGTTTAGGGTCCCTTCACATTCGCATTATTTTCTCTGGACTGACCCCCCTGGAAGGTGAGAAGCAGCTGGGCAGGGATCTGTCTGGACAGGCCTCCTTGGCGATGAGGAGTCATGGGTGTGATGATATCATTCACAAACAACAGTGTAGTCATGGCTCAGAATTTTGGAAGCAGTGCCAATGAGCTCGGACATCATTTTCTGGATGCATAAGCCCTGAGCTAAAGCAAAGTTTACTTGTGTCAGGAGCTTGGGGTTTTCTACATTATGTTTTCTTTGGCTGGAGGCTGGCTTCATTGGGAGAGTTCTGTCAACAAACGGAGTTCTCTTTTTAGGCCCAGGGATTCCTCAGATTGGTGGCGCCTCTGTCCCTCCTCGGAGGGCTGCTGTGAGTTTTCTCAGAGGTGGAGTCATGTGGGATCTGTGTTTGAACAGAGGCTGGGAAGACTTACATCATCTCCTCCACATTCCGCAGCCATTTGTCACCAGATTGCAGATGGGCTGGTGGGCTGCCTGATTGTAGGGAGAAAAGATACTGCTTTTCTCTGAGGTGGTTGGTTAAGTTACTGAGTTGGATGAGTATCCATGAACCTAAAGAGGAAAAGTTCATTTCCATTAGAGATTTTTGTAATTAAAAAAGAAATTATAGAAATACAGGTGATAGGAAAAAGCAATAGAGTAAACCTAAATTATAATAAATAAATAAATTATATAGGTACATAGGAAATCAATGGCTTAGAAAAGAAATAAAAATGAGATTATTACCAAAAGTTCAAGTTGGTTCTTTGAAAATTCTAAGAAGATGGATATATTTCTGAAATTCTCAACAAGGAAAATGTGAGAAGATAGAAATGACCAAAAAAAAAAAGAAAGAAAGAAAGAAAGGAAGAAAGAGTAGAAATTAAAATGGATAGAGATGAAAAATAATAAAAGTATTTTTAGAAAGGATTTATGGATACAGTAGATATATATCTGAAAATAAGTCTAATTGACCCAAGAAAATAATAGAATAATTGGATAGAGTAATAATCATTAATGATATTGAGTTAATATTTAAAAGATAACCTTTCTACCTTTCTCACTACTTTCATGAAAAATAATTTTACATGTAGATTTTACCAAAGTATCAAGGGATACATAATCCCCAATACCATAAATTCTTTTTCAAAAAACAAAAATGAAAGAAAGATTACCCAACTAATTTTATGAGTTCTTCAAATTTAGATTAAAATCATTCTCAGAAGTATATTATACAAAAAGTGTATATTAATTTTACAGATGAAAATATTCAAAAATATTACCCAAGCATATTGAGTTCTTTTAAACAACGTATTTTTATCACTTAACAATTTTCCAGGAATACAGGAATGGTCCAAATTCAGAAAATATTTTAATTTGCTATTACATTGCTGGACTAAAGGAAAAGAGTCATCTCAATGCACACTGGAAGAAATGATGAAAATTCTGAGAAAGCAAGTAATAGGAACTTTATAACCTAATGAAACTTATATACCCAAATTCCACAACAAAAGTCATATTTAATGGGTAAATCTGTGACTCTTTCCTGTAAAGTCAGAAACAAGACACATAAGCTTTGCATAAATGATACTTATCAGCACAGCACTAATGGCTCTAGGTAATGCAATAAGGAAAGAAAGTAATAATTGATATTAAGGAAAATATATTGTAATTATTTCCTGCTGATATGATCATTTACATTTTAAATTCAAGAGGATTAATGGTAAACTAGTCACACCAATAAGAAAGTTTAGCAAGATTTCCCAGAAATAAATCAACATACATAAGTAAATAAATTTTCTCTATTCCAGTAATAATGATTCAGAAACCATAATAAAAAATAAGATGCCATTATGGTAGTAACATAAAATATGTAGGGAGTTTATAAAATCTTTATAAAGAGAATAACAAAACTCTAGTAAGGGACAAAAAAAGAAAATCCAAATGAATGTAGAAATATACTATGTTCACGAACAGGGAGCCATTACCTTGTAAAAATGCCAACTTTTGGAAAATGCATTAAATATATCCCACATTTGGAAAGGTGTAGCTCAGTGGTAGAGCACTTGCCTAGCATGCATGAGGCCTTAGGTTTGATCCCTAGCACCACAAAAACAACAAAAAGTTCTCAGAAGTTTACCTAATGTAGCATAGTTTGAATGAGCAAAGAGTTGGAAATAACTTGAGTGCTCATTAGTAGAGAAATGGGTAAGGAAAATATAATATATACAAATAAAGGATACCATGAAGAGGTTAGAAGTAATGAACTAGATTTAAGTATATCTATAGTAATGTATTTTAAAGTATAATGATGAGGGGAAAAAAGCAAGAAGAAGAAATGTAGCAAAATGCCAGGTATATTAAACATACAAGAATACATACAATATTAACAAAATATAATAATCTTAAATATAAATATGAAAAGATTAACCATGCATAATTGATGATATTGTGCCATAAACCAATTATGGTCAAGATAGGTGTATTTTTTGCCTCTTCAGTTCCCAAAAGTAAGTAAATAAATTTTTTTTTGCGTTACTGGAGATTGAACCCAGGGGCATTCTACCTCTGAGCTATACCCCCAGCATGATTTTTTATTCTTTATTTTGAAACAGGGTCTCATTAAGTTGTGGAGGGCCTCACTAAGTAGCTGAGGCTGGCTGTGAACACGGATCCTCCAGTCTCAGCCTCCCAAGTACTGGGATTACAAGCATGTGCCACCACATCCGGCAGTAAATAAAATTTAAAAAGTAGAAACATTGGAAGCTAAAAATGAATGGGCCAGTGTGATTGTCACATACATGTTCTTTTCACATTCCTTATAATGATAATTTTTTTGTTCTCTATTAATTTTACTCCCCCAAGACTTAACTTTTTGTCTTTCTCCCCTGAAATCAGTAGAAACAGGAAAAAATAGAGTTGTTTATCACAAACTAATATCATTCTAGTGACTGGTTCTTCCCTTGTTTTCCATTCTTCATATTATCCATTCATTTGAGGTCTATGTCATCACCATTTCACATCAGAAAGTCTTCTCACTATTGCTTATAAATTTCTAAGATCACTTTCACCACCTTTTTGTCATCATTTTTACCATCGTTGATGATTTCTGGTAATAAATGCTGTGCAAAGTGGGGATGAGGGCAATATTTTCAATCATCTGGTGGTTAAATAATCAGATCCTTAAGTGAAGCAATATTGTAGAAACTGGCTCCTAATTTTCTTGTCTATGTACCTTCTGCTGCATGTTCAGTGGTTTCAGCATTTATGTTGTATCATACTAACCATATTTCTCATCTTCAGCTATGTCAATCCACATGTTTAGTAGCAAGAAGATGCTTAATCCTCATGATTATCACCAACCCTCCTCTAGGATATCATCTACTGTACCCTTTAGCTATTTTTACCCTTGTTTGTATAGTACACTGCCTACTTGTTACAATTTTACTCATTCCATTAGCTTTCTTTCTTACCAGAAACCTACCAACTCTTTCCAATACTCATACCTGGTCACATTTCAGGTGAGTCCCTACAGATGCTTAATAACTGTTGCTCATTTACTGATGAAATACCTTATAATATCTCTGACAACCAACATTTTCTCTTTCATAATGTTATTTCTGCTCACTTTGTTCCACTTTGTTCCTAAACAGATATTCCTTATATAATATCCTTATTCCTATTCTAATATTCTTCCTATCTCCACAACCACTACAATAGCTTAGAAAAGTCCCTTGAACATAGTCAACACTTGGTAAATATTTGGTGCCATTCTTACTATTACCATGATCACACTACTGGAAAGTGTCCTTGGTCTACTATATGGTGAACCAATATGATATACAAAAGTTGTGCCAAGAATTTTGCATAGGTCATCTCATTTAATTTAATACATTTATACTGAGGACAGTAAAACTACTAAAAAAATCAAATTTGTAGCTTTTTTTCAAAATCTATCTTAAAAATTGAGCCCTTCATTTTCCTTCTAATCTCAGAAAAGAGATGCGCTTACCACTCTCTATGGCCAACACCTTCACAGATGTTTTCATCCTCCTTCCTTCCTATGATACCTAATACATGTTTTCTTGGTTCCTGACTCTCTGGGTTTCTCAGTCTCTCTCTTTCCACTGGTTCCTTTCTTGGCCTTCAGATATGCCAGGTCTGCCAATCTTGTCTTAAAACCCCTAGTTTGTATAAAATTATATCATGTTTTTCTCTTTCCTATCATTGTACATCTTCTTGGATGATTTACCAATCTTTCCTATGCTTTCTTCTTGCCTGAATTCTATGTACCTGGACCTACCTTTTTCATTGCTGAACTAATCACAGTTGTAATGATTTCCTAGCTACTGAAATCCAATTGGCAAAACCCTCTTCTAACTATTTCTTTTTTATAATTTTTTTTAAATGTATTTTGCCCCTTTAATCACTATGTTCTGAAACTTTCTTCTCTGGCTTTTATGATAGGGCACATTCTCAATGCACACCTTTCTGTGTACAGCCCCCTTTCTCTTTCAAACCAGTTGGTGAGTATCATGTGAGGAAATCACGTGAGGGAGCTTGGAAGCAAATCATGCATCAGAAGGTCAGGGTCAGGGCTGGGACAGCAGTGGGGCTGGTATTCACACACTCATAGAGAAATCAAGAGGACTCAAGATGGCAGAGAAAAGCTAAGGCTCATGCTCCTGGTCTCAACCAATGTCCTCTATATTTATAGGGTTATAGTGAGAACACAAAATGATAATCGGTGCAGCGCTGATACAAGGCACAGAGCCTATCCTCACTACGCATCGTGTATTATTATTTTCTCATTTATCCTTCTCCACCTACCACAGAACAATAGCAGTCCACTGTCCACACTCTTTCCTCTAAGTGTTAACCCTCTTCATGTTCTTGGGGTGTGTCTTTTGAACATGAGTTGTGTCTCTTGAATTTGGATGACCTCCAGGTGGGCTTGAATCTAAAATTCAATCTTGTTACTGATTCTGTGATCCTGAGAGAATGTTTTATAGTAGATTTGTTGACTGCAGGGCATCTCTTTCCCAGGTCCTTTCTCTAGCTTCATCTAAGGAGTCCCCCTGCCCTTGCAGCTCTGTGAAGGCTTCTCGTCGGGTGCCTTGTGCTCCAAGAAGAGCTGGAGCGAGGACAGTTCTCTGGGACACCTCTCCTTGCTGCTGGCTGGATGATTTTTTGGAAGCCTCTTTCATGAATATTACTATAGATCCTAATTTATACTCAAGCTTCTGGTACGAAAATAAGCTTCTCTTTTAGGTGACTTTTTATTTTTATCAAAATTGAACAGAAAATGATTATGTAAGGCTGAAAAAAATTCAGTTCCCTTGCTTGCCCTTCCCTATTTCTGAATTGTGGCTCTCAGTTTGAACTTTGTTAGCTGTGTCCTGTGTTGTTGAATTAAAAAAAAACAATGTTAACCTATTATTATGTGAGTTTTTTAAGTTTTGTATACTCTTTCTGGATTTCCTACTGAAGAAGATGGGAATTTGGTTGTGTGTGTGTGTGTGTGTGTGTGTGTGTGTGTGTGTGTGTGTCTGTTAGTTACTGGGGATTGAACCCAGGGGTGTTCTACCTCCAAGATACACCCCTTGCCCTTTTATTCTTTTATTTTGAAACAGTGTCTCTTGCTAGGTTGCTAAGAGTCTCGCTAAGTTGCTGAGGCTGGTTTTGAACCTGTGACCCTCCTGTCTCAGCCTCCCCAAGTAAGTTCTGGGATTACAAGAGTGTACCACCATGCCCAGCTAGAATTTGGCTTTCTTATATCCCTTCTTTTTAACACAAACAGTACAAGAAAAACACACACACACACTTCCTTTCCTTGCATAATAATTGCATCATGATTTTGGTACAGAACCATTCACTGTGTATATTGCTAGAACTATGTTCACATTAATCATGACTGAGCCATAGATTATTTTATCACCAGTTATTATGTTTTCTTTCTTGTAAAACTTTTAATTCCCCTGGAGTTAATAATTATCTCATCTTTTGTTTTCTTAGCTGTCTATGTAGCTGTCAATACTTCCACCCTGGAACACTGAGTTGATAGTCTAAGTCTCTGAGTACCTTTAACTGTATCAGGAAATGTGTCTGTTCCACACTGTCATGGACACATGTCGCCTGTGATGGACATATGTCCCTACTAGCAACTTCCTTAAAACAAGCGAATGTGAAAAAATAAAGTTGTTGAGGCATTTAGTGTCTGAAATTCTGTCCACACACTGGATTTATACTTTGGGCGGGCTGTAATTTGTGTTGGAAATCATATCTCACAAAACTATGAGGAATCATTCCATTGTAACTGGCTTCCATGTTGCTTTTGAAAAGTGTAGTACTATTCTAATTTTCAACACTTTTCATATCATTTATTCTTCTTTTCTTCTCTGGAAACACTTGGTATATTCTCTTTATCCAAAAGAACATAAATGATGATGATGAATGTGCCTTGATTTGGGTTATTTTTTAAAATTCATCACACGGGTTTTGGTGGGTTCGTCCAGTCTTGAAAACCATGACCATTAGTTCTGTTTGGGCTAATATTATTGTTCCCTCCACTTTCCTCTGTCTTTTGTTTTTGGCACCCCTGTTCAAACATTGGGCCTTCTGGACTTACATATTTTTTTTTAAAGTTTGTGTTTTCTCTAAATTTCCTTTTTGTCTTTTTACTCTACTTGCTGGAGATTTTATTTTACTTGCAGAAGATTGTTCTTAACTTTGTCCCAACAATTCCATTAAACTTTTCATTTCTACTGTCAAATTCATTATTTCAAAGAACATTTTATTCTCTGACATTCCTTTTTCTTGTGTGATGTGATATTCTTTTGTTCTTATTTCATAGACGAATTATCTTTTCAAATTTCTCTAAAGAAATGCATTATATAAATTTCATAGCTTTTTTTCCTTGAGTTGTGTGTGTGTGTGTGTGTGTGTGTGTGTGTGTGTGTGTCTGTGTCTGTGTCTATGTGTGCATGTATTTTCTCATAGTAGAGGTTTTTTTTTTTTTTTGCG
>PVJS01026468.1:0-26985 GCA_004027185.1 Glis glis
TTTTTTATACTTTATTTTGAAACCGGGTCTCACGAAGTTGCGGAGGGCCTCACTAAGGAGAGAGAGAGAGAGAGAGAGAGAGAGAGAGAGCTGAGGCTGGCTGCAAACACGGATCCTCTGGTCTCCGCCTCCCAAAGTACTGGGATTACAAGCGTGTGCCACCACGCCCGGCCCTTCTTTGCATTTCTGAGATGGGGCAGTACTTCAAATGGTCATTATCCCAGTGGGTCCTGGTCTGGCAGGGGCTCTAGCCAGCCCGATTTCCTGGGTGCTTCCTGCCCTGCGGGGCTCACCACCACCCATGCGGTATACCTGGCTTTCTTCCACAGAGGACCTCTGTTTTTGCCCAAGGAAGAGAAAGACGTGCTTTGGCTCTAAATGCTCTTCAAGGATGTAATTGGGTCAGGATTTACAGAGAGGAACTCTCAGGGGACAGCGAAAGCGATGATAACTTATGACCCCAGAGTAGAGCAGACACCTCTGGATGGCTGGAGCCCCTCTGCCCTGGTGTGCTTTCTCCCATGACACCCCTGCAGGCATGCGGGATGAGAGGGGCGGTTTGTGTAGATACTCTGAGCTCAGACATGGTTGCTCTTTTTCAGGGTGAGTTTCTGTACTTCCCCTCCCCATCAGCAGGATAGGACCTGCATGGCTCAGATCAGAGTAGGGATGCTTAAACATTAGGACCACCTCGCTAGCCTAGACTGAGGTGGTGCCCAGGACTGGGATCTTCAGAAAGCTCCAGGCAGATGGGACGAGTTGGTCACCCTGTTAGACATCATCATGCATGGGCACTAAGACTAACTGATGAAGCGAATACTGTAGCACTGCCTGACACACACCAATTAGACCACAAATTAGTTCAACAAATGTTTATTAGCTCTGTGCTAGGGACCATCCGAAGTGCTAAGGACAGAGTAGTAAATAAAACAGACAGAAAATATTTCTGACTATACTAAATAAAGTATGGTATAGCCATATCACAGAATATTATACAGCCTAAAAAAGGCCTTGGGAGAATATTGCATTGCATCAAGGATGCTTGTGAGATCCTAAGTTTAGGAAAATAGATGTAATAGACATCTTTTGCTTTTGCCTACTCAGCATTTCTGTCCCCTTCCTTTTGGTGATACCTCTGCTTTGGGGAATTTCCCTGCTGCCCTTCAAGTAACTTGGGTAGGGGGATATCGTTCAGGGTGGGTGTGTATGTGTAAATGCCACCACATAGATTGTGTGGGCTGAGCTCTGTGCAATCCTAGACTACTGCGAACATTCTCCCAAGGGTTGTACAGTGCACAACCCGAACAACTCTATTATCAATCCAGGCATGCAACCCAGCTAGCCAATTAGACCTCTCCTAGTACTTCTGATCTTGAATGGAATACTACCATACCAGGAATGGGTGGAGTTGAGTCTTTCCATTGGGAATGTCCTGAAGAGTCTGACCTGCTACCTTAATTACAAGAGCTACCCTGGTTCCCAGCCCTCCCAAGGTCTAATTATTCAGATTCATATTTGAATCTTTAAGCTACCTTAGTATAATTCCAGTAGGTTCCTTTTGGTTATTTTGGCCAGAGTTGGTTTCTGTTACTTACAACCACAGAACTCTGACTGCTTCAGCAGTTGCTGAAAGAGCATGTATAAAAAGTTATGTGTGAATATATGTAAAACACATTTTGTATTTCCATTATATGTGATATATTACACCTGTACTTTGTGGAGTATGGAGCGTGTGTGTTTGTGTGTACGACTTTAACAAAAACAAACAATTCTCTGGATAGTCAGACTATAGGTTATTTTTATTTTCTTTTTATTATCTATCTTCTAAAATGAACAGTTCTCTGGATAGTCAGGTTATTTTTATTTTCTTTTTTATTATCTATCTTCTAAAAGTTTCAGCATGTGCTACTTTTAAGGAGCAAAGATTTAAAAATTAAAGTATGCCCATAACTCATCCCTAGCCAAGACCAAAGGGATTTTGAGCCAAACTGTGTTTATAAAGAGTATTTGCATTTGCCTGGAAGGTTCTCCATGTGGCGGATTCTCCCAGTGGATATCTACAGAATTGGATATTTCAGAATTGGATTGTTAGCTACCTCTTGCTTCTGAACCATGATAAACAATGATCTTAGCTGTATACATCTCTGAAATCTATCACTTCAGTTAGAAAATGGTCAACATTCTCACTGCTGTAATTTTTTTGTGTGTGTGGGGATGGAACCCAGGGGCATTTTACATCTGAGCTACACTCCCAACCCCACTTTTTATTCTTTATTTTGAAACAGGGTCTCACTAGGTTGCTGAGGGCCTCACTTAGTAGCCGAGGCTGGCTGTGAACCTGTAATCCTCCTGTTTCAGCCTCCCAAGTACTGGGATTACAAGTGTGCACCACCACGCCCAGCTACACTGCTGTAATTTAAAACAACTGACCACACTTAAAAGAAGGAAGATTTATTTGCTCAGAGTTTTTTTTTTTTTGAGATTTTGGGGCTCAGTCCATGTCAGGCCAGGTTTGTGGAGCTCGGTTTGGTGCCGGGAAACAGAGAGAGGGAGAGAGCAAGGGCTCTTCTGTCATATCAGGAAAGCTGGAAGCAAGAGAGAGCAAGCAAGCACAGGGATTCGAAGATGAAAACACAGTCCCTCAAGGGACCCACCTTCTCCAGCCACACCCCAACTGCCTAGGTTACCACCCAGTAAATCCATTACAGTGGATTTCTCTACAGATGAGATTACAACCCTCATGACTTAATTATATAAACTCTGAACACTAATACATGAGCTCTTCAAGGACGTTCTATATTTAATCATAACATAAAAGTATGTGAGGAAAAGAATAATCCATAGTTTTCCTTTTTCCAAATGGGAAAACTGATAAGGAGTAGGGAAATGGCTGTTACAAGGAAATGTGTGTTATGAGGATTCAGTTTCTGAACAACCAAAGTTCAGCAGAGCATGGTGCATGGTCTTATGCAATTTTCTCAAAATATTTAGAGCTTCTGGCCCAGAGACAAAGGTTTATATGTGGTGATTAGATTATGGAGCTTGAATTCGTCAAAGGTTCTATCTGGTGCAGGCAGATCCACCCGATAGTCTTTAGAGGACTAGCCAGAGGAAGTAGCTTTGCATCCCAACACAAGAGATGGGGTTGGCTACGAGGCACTGTTTTTTATCCATTGGACAGATATTTACTGAGCACCTTTTGATGTGTTGAGCTGTATGCTGTGCTGTAAGTAATTCTAAAGAAAACATAAGGCATAGTCCAATCTCTTGAGGCAACCTTCATTGTTCTTGGGGAGACACGATGAAAGTACATGTGAAATAAAGACAAATTAAACCATGTGTGGGACCAAAGGCTCAGAGTGTGTGGTACAGGTGATGGAAGATGCTGACTGGAAAGAACTCGGGGTGGTCCAGGAAGGATGCATGGTTCTGAGCCTAAGCCTGCCTCAGGGGATGAGGACTCAGGAAAATTCAGAAAAGCTTTCCAAGGGAGATTAGGGCAGGGACTTCAAAGCCAAGGTCCACAGTCAGCCCAGAACTGAGATACTGGTATTTTATTTGTTTGCTTGTTTGTATTTTAACTTGAATGATCTACCAAACTTTAAAGCCACACAAAGTTACACAGAATTTGATAAATTATACATATTATTCTATTTTAAAGTTTTCTTTAAAAAAGAAAAGAAAAAGAAAAACCAAGCTGGGCTTGGTGGCACATGCCTGTAATCCCAATACTTGGGGGGCTGAGACAGGAGGATCACAGGTTCAAGGCGAACCTTAACAACATAGCAAGGCCCTCAGCAATTTAGTGAGACCCTGTTTCAAAATAAAAAATAAAAAGGGCTGGAGGTGTGTTCATAGGTAGAATACCTCTGTTCCATCCCCAGTACCAAAAACCAAAACCAAACAACAACAACAAACCCAGCAACAAAACCAACAATATCAATACACATCTCACAGGCCCAGATGGAGAAATAGCTGCCCTCTTGCCGTAGAACGGGTGCCTTCTAATTTGCCACAGGCCCCACCACTCCCAAGATCTCCCCAAATGAGATGGAAAGGTTGGTTGCCATCCATCATCTTGTACTGGTCCACTTTGTTTCTTGTTTACTTTCTAAGCCCATGTAGACATTTGAGTTTGAGATCCCCGAATGAAAGAGACAATGCTTGGAATGGAAATTACAGAGTAGCTCAGGAACAAAGAGGAAACGGGACTAAGACCAGAATGTCGCAGATCAGAGGACATGAGGTAAGGACGGCCTGGCCTGCCAGCTGAAGAAGGAGGGTCTGGCGGAGTAGACAGGAGTAGACACGGAGGAACCATGGTGCTTTGTTAAAGAGTGACAAGAACAAGCCTGGAGAGAGTGTCTAGCCAAGGACCAGGCCTCTGCGTGTTCTTCTGGGTCTCTCTGACCCCGGCACCCACTTTGGAAGCAGACAGAGGTGGAGTCAAGCTACATCCGCTGATTACCGAGGATCTTCGGAACGGTGTTTAAATTCTGAGTCCCCTGCAAGCACTGTAGATGATGAACTATTGCTTGACAAGATTGCCAGGAGGATTAAGCAAAATCAGGTGTGGGAAGTGCTTGGTCCGGAGCTTGGTTCCTAATAATACCCGTGTTTTATTGTCACCATCATCGACAGCACGGCAGCTCTAGATCGGTGGGGACCAGGAGGGCAGTGTGCTTCCGGGGACATTTAGCAATGTCTGGAGATATTTTGGGGTGTCATACTGAGAGAGGGGAGGGGACAGGATGGGTGCTAATGGCATCCAGCAAGGAGAGTCCAGGGAAGCTGCTAAACATGCCACAGTGCCCAAGACAGCTGTATAATAAAGAATGAGCCAACCCCCAAAGTCCAGTGTGGAGGTCCAGAAGGCCTGGTCTAGCCTCCGTGGTAACCAAGGACCAGTTTCATGGAACCACCCCGCAAAGGTGCCCAGGATGCAGCTTCCCAGCCCCGCCTCTCAAGACTGTGCTCAGCCCAGGTGGAAGCTGGCCCTGCAATGCACAATCGAGCAAGCTCCCCGAGCCCCAACCTGCTACAGGATAGTTAGCGAGTTCCCAGTGGATTCCGATGCCCCCTCCTTGGTGCCACCCATGTCTGCTATAGACTGAAATGTGCCTGTCGGGCAGGGTGTCCGTGGTCAACCCCGGCGGACAGCTTGGGCAAGCTGATTTGATTTAGGACAGACCTAAAACGTGTTTGTAAAAGGGGAACGCACGAGCCACCCGGGAGCCGCCCCGCTCCTCACCTCCTGTGTGAGGAGCCTGCGTTCTCAGTCCTCTCCGTTCTGAGCACCAGCAGGTGTGTGTCTGTCCTCCTGGAATCTCTCTGGCGTGGAAACCCAGATGCTTTTCCCATTTCATCAGCAGCCAAAGGAAAATTCCCTTCTCCCTTGGGAAGGGCATAATATTTGACTTCTAAAATAATGATCAGAACCAAAGACCTGATCATTGGAAACCGGAAAGGAAAGAAAGGAAAGGAAGGGATGGGACGGGAAGGGAAGGGATGGGATGGGAAGGGAAGGGAAGGGAAGGGAAGGGAAGGGAAGGGAAGGGAAAAAAAAAAAAGGAAGCCACAGGCCAGTCCCCAAGTCAAAAAGAGGCCATTTGAAGACCTCCCTGTGCAGGCCTGCCTCACCTCCCCACACAGACCAGTGCCCAGATCCCGGGTTAAATACAATCAGGGGTCTCTGTACATTTTGAAAGAATTTTTATTACTTTCCAAACTTTTGAAGTTAGTTATGTACTAGAAGCTATAAGGTTGGTTCTGGTTTCTCAAGGAATCGCATGTACCCAGAAATTCTTCCAAAGTGGAAAAAGAAATCTAAAAATATAAGTTATTTTCAAGGATAATAAAAATTCTGAATATTCAGTTGAATAATTTTGTGAAACTGGGGTGGTGTAGTGTTTCGTAGACATTAGGTATTTGTTAATTTCCCTTTTACCATTTTCTGTCTCTCTCTCTCCTTCTCTCTCTCCCTCCCTCCCTCTCTCTCTTTCTCCTTCTCTCTCTCTTTCTCCGTCTCTCTCTCTTTCTCCTTCTCTCTCTCCCTCCCTCCCTCTCTTCCCCCCTTTCTCTTTCTCTCTCTCTCTTTCTCTTTCTCCTTCTCTCTCTCTCTCTCCCTCCCTCTCTCTCTCTCTCCTTCTCTCTCTCTCCTTCTCTTTCTCTCTCCTTCTCTCTCTCTCTCCCTCTCTCTCTCCCTCTCTCTCTCCCTCTCTCTCTCTCTCCCTCCCTCCCTCCCTCTCTTTTTTTCTCTCTCTCTTTGGTCCTAGGGATTGAAATCAGAGCATTCTACCTCTGAGTTGTACCCCCAGCCCTTTTATTTTTTTTATTTTGAAAGAGGGCCTCACTAAGTTGCTGAGGATCTTGTTAACTTGCTGAGGCTGGCCTCTAGCCTGTGATCCTCCTGTTTCAGCCTCCCAAGTACTGGAATTACAGGTATGTGTCACCATGCCTGGTGTGGTTCTCTGTTTATGTGTTGAAGACACAACATGTTGTCAGGTCTCAAACACTTCTATACATCTCTGAAAATCTTGTGGGTCCTAAGCATTATGCCTGTAACAGCCCTGGTTGTGAAAGGGGTTCTTTTTTTTTTCTTTTCATATCTATTGTTACATAGGGTGATGTTCAGTTTGGTACAGAATTAGGTCAGTTTCATTTTTTTCTTCTCTGGAAAGAGAGAGTCCTGAACATTTGGAAGAGTGAATATTAAGCCCTGAAAGCCAGGCATGGTGGCACACGCATGTAATCCCAGCACTTGGGAGGCTGAGACCGGAGGATTCAGGTTCACGGCCAGCCTCAGCTACTTAGTGAGGTCCTCTGCAACTTAGTGAGACCCTGTTTCAAAATAAAGAATAAAAACTAGGGCTGGGGATGGAGCTTGAAGGTAGAATGCCCCTGGGTTCAATCCCCAGTACCACAAAAAAAAAAAAAAAGAATTAACCCTGAACTTTCACCGAGTCCAGAGGACTGGCAGAGCACTAAAAGGGCCCCGAGGGAGAGGAAAGAGTATGATAGAACCTTCCCTGAGTCCAGCTAGGTAAGGCCTCCTCTTATGAATTCATTTACTACAATGAGATTGATAATTTTGCCTCGTGCTCTGAGTCTTATAAAAAGAACTAAGGTGGAGCTCACTCTTCTACTAAGAAACCCATACCCGGCTATGCTCTATGCTTTAATTCTTATAAAGCATTTTTCACATGTTATGACTAGAAATAATTTATTCATCTACTTGTCCATCCAGTAATTCATTTGATGACCTATTAGTACCTTCTTAGTCACGTGAGAAAAACAAAAGTGAGCCCCAGGGACATGACTCCAGGCCTCCTGAAGCATGCAAACACATTTTAATCAAATAGGCAGACAAATAAATGAAAAAAATTACAACCAAGCAAGACCACTACACAGTGAGAAAATTGCATACCAGTATATTAAAAAGGATAATACGTTATGACTGCTTGGGACTTATTCCAGGAATGCAAGGTTTATTTAACAAATGAAAATCACCTAATAAAACTCATGATATTAATAGATTAAAGGGAAAAATATAATATCACTTTATTAGTTGAAGAAGAGGTATTTGACAAAATTAATACCCACTCATGATTTTAGAAATTCACAAAATTAGGAGTAGAAGGACATTTTCTCCATCTGTTAAAGTATATCCATGGAAATCTAGTAGCTAGCGGCACACTTATTGTTGAAATATTGAGCACTCTCCCCCTGAGGTTGGAGGCAAGTTAAGAGATGCCTGTTTGCATCGTTACCCAAAGTGCTAGCCAGTGCAAGAGGGCAGGAAAATAAAATAAAGCCCTAACGATCGAAAAGGACGAGGTTAAACTGTCACCACAGGTAACATAATTTTGTATGTAGAAAATTCTAAAGATCTCCTTTAACCTCTATTATATCTAGTGAGTAAATTTATTAATGTTGCATGCTACCAAGTCAATATTAAAAAGTTCTGTTTCTTACATATGAGCAATGAACAATTAGAAAGAAAAATAAAAATACCATTGAAAACAGCACCCCAAACCAGAAAATACTTAGGGATACATTTTTAAATCTTTAAATCTTTAAATTAAAAACTATAAACCATTGGTGACAGAAATTAAAGAACTAAATAAGTATAAAGATATACCTTGTTCTGGATCGGAAGACTAAGTATTATTAAGGTATCAATTCTCCCTAAATTGATCTGTAAATTCTATCCTTCCTAATAAATAATCCTAGCTGGCTCTTTTTCAGGAAATAAATAAGCTGATTTGAAAGTGTGCTTGAAATGCAAATGGCAGAGGATTGCTAAAACAGTTCTGAATAAAGTGAAGTTAGGAGATGTGCTCTCTCTGGCTTAAAAAAACTTACTATAAAGGTCTGGGAGTGTAGCTCAGTGGTTCAGTACTTGTCTAGTATGTGCAAGGCCCTGGGTTCAAGCCCCAGTACCATCAGAAAAAAAGTTTACTATAAAGTTGTAGTAATAACAATAGTGTGGCATTATAGAAAGACTTGAGAGCCCAGAAATAGATGTACACAAGATTGACAAGAATGCCAACACTGTTCAATATGGAATGGACTCTTCAATGGATAGTGCTAAAACACTATCCATTGGGATATGGGGTGGGGGATCAAATTTTAATCCCTACCTCATACCATATACAAAAAGTACCTCATACCATATACAAAAAGATGGATTATAGACCAAACATAAAAGCTATAAACTATAGAATGTTTAGAAGAAAACGAGAAAGTATCTTCAAAATCTCAAATCAGGCAAAGATTTCTTAGGGCACAGAAAGCATCAAAAAGGAAAAATAAATAGATAAATTGGGCTAAAATTAAAAGCTTTTACTCACCAAATGACATCATTAAAAAAAATGAGAAGACAAGCCAAAAAGAAAATTTTCACAATGCCTATGTCCAACAAAGTATTATATCCAGACTATGTAAGGAACTGCTCTAATTTAGCTGTATATAAAGAGAAAAACAATTCAATAAAAATGAGCGAAGTACTTGAATAGAGTTAATAAATAATTCACAGAAGCAGATATATAAACAATCGATGAGAACATGAAAATGTGCTCAACATCAGCAGTCATCAAGAACATTGCAAACTAAAATCAAAGTGAAATGCTACCACACATTTTATGTGTAGTCACCTTCTAGAACCTCCACAGTTAGAAAGATTGACAATGATAAGTGGTGGCAAAGATCTGGATCAACCTGTATATGCACAGGCTATTGGTGGAAATATAAAGTGATAGCATGAATTTTGAAGCCTGGTATTTTCTTAAAATGTTAAGTGTACATCTCTGCTATCATCCAATAATTCCTAGACATTTTCCAAAAAGAAAGGAAAATGTGTGTATGAAAGATTAGTGTGCGGGAATGCTCGTAGCCGCTTCATTCATAATATCCCCACTTAATCCAGATGCCCCATAACAGGAGAATGGATGCATAAATTACAGTATCATCATATGGTTGAATACTCCTGAACAGTACAAAGAAGAAAAAGGAAAGAAATAAACTACTGAGGCAGGTAACGAGGGTGAGTTTAAAAAATGAAAGATTAAAAAAAAGACACCAACTGTATTATTCCACATATATGAAGTTTTGGAACCCACATAACTCATCTAAAGTGTTAAAAATCAAAACAGTGGTTCCTTTGGGTCAGGGAGGTGTTGACTGAGTCGGAGCAAGAAGGAAACTTCTCTGGTGATATCTGTATGCATTTGTCAAACCTGATAATTTGTCTAAACAATTTTTTTGGTACTAGGGATTGAATTTAGGGGCACTCTACCTCCAAACTATACCCCCAACCCTTTTATTGATTGATTGATACTGGGGATTGAACTCGGGGGTGCTCTACCTCCAAACTGTACCCCCAGCCCTTTTTAATTTTTTTTTATTTTGAAACAGGTATCACTAAGTTGCTGAGGGTCTTGCTAAGTTGCCAAGACTGGCCTCAAACCCGTGAACCTCCTGTCTCAGCCTCCCAAGTACTGGGATTATAAGCGTGTGCCACCATCCCTGACTTCATTTGTCAAAACGTATCAAGCTGTACATTTAAGATCTATGCACTTACTGTATGCAACCTACACCTTAAAATATAAAAATTGCGCAAGTACACACAGAATTACGGGAGCCATAGCTGCTTTGAATGAGAAAGACCTGTGCCAGGGAGAGTACTTGATGGGGTAAAGAAAGGATTCCCGAGGAAGCCACTATTGTCCTGAGACCCTCAGAAGGAGGAGACAACTCAATACCCAGAATGGCTGGAGGGTCAGTGCACTTGACAGAGATGGCCTGAAAGCCGGGGATTAGGAGCTGTTTCCGCATAATGGTAGTACCTGGTGTATTATCTCATTTCTCCTCTTCCAAGGATGCAAGTACCTCTATAGATCTCCAAGAACGGACTCGCTGGCTCCAGAAGGCTCCAAAGTTTCACATCAGGGAGCCATGGATGCATTTTAAAAGGAAATCCAATTCGGTGCCCATGAAAGCGCTCATTACCTTGCGAAGGTTGGCAGTTGGGGACTCTGGAACAGCTGAAATCTCTCTAAACGATGCCTGGCAGGCGTCCACCTTCGCCTGATTGACAGAGAAAATCATCGGCATGGTGTTGAGGAGATGATGTGAGCCGTCTCGGCCTCCCACCTCGCAGGCCGGAGGATGTTCTAAGCCCCGAGCGGGTGCAGCCAGCCCAGAAGGAGCCTTGCTGGGCTCACCCCCTCCCGCGCCCTGGGTGTGACTCAGTTTCCCTCTAACCAAGGAAACTACCCAAAGGAGGCTTCTCAGAATCACACCTTCCCCTCTGTGACGTGGGAGGGGCGCTGGGGTCCTGAACAGCATTTTGGATTTCTGTTTCTGAATTACCGCAAGCAGATTTCTGAGTCCTGTCTTTGTGATAAATTATCTAGAAGTTGTCTACCATTCATGTTTCTTGGCTACCCTCCCTCTTGGAGGGGTTAGCAAACTTTGTCCTACAGGCCAAATCCAGCCAGCAGCTGTTTTTGTTGTTGTTGTTGTTTGTTTGTTTTGTTTTATGACCCTCAAGCTAAAAATGATTTTTACATTTTTAAATAATTGTAAAGATACAAACAAAGAAGACTTTGGGACAGAGATGGATGAGGCCTACAAAGCCTGAACTCTTCTTCCCTGGTCCTTTACAGAAAGAGTTTGCAGCCCCTGCTCTACATATTAATAGTATCCTACAAAAAGATATATATATTTTGCAGTACTGGGGATTGAACCCAGGGGTATTCTACCTCTGAGCTACACCCCCAGCCCTATTTCATTTTTTTATTTTGAAGCAGGGTCTCACTAAGTTGCCAAGGGCCTCACTAAGTAGCTGAGGCTGGCCGCAAACCTGCAATCCTCCTGTCTCAGCCTCCCAAGTACTGGGATTACAAGTGTGCCCAGCTCCAAAAAGAGATATTTTATGTTCAAATAATTTGGCGGAACCATTGGATTAAATACAACAAACAGGGTTGTGGATTTTTTAAATAGATAAATGCATGCTTTATCAGAACCTTTACTAATGAGATTTGTGTGTGTGTGTGGTACTGGGGATTGAACCCAGGGGCATTTTACCTCCAAGCTACACCCCCAGCCCTACTTTTATTCTTTATTTTGAAACAGGGTCTCACTAAGTTGCAGAGGGCCTCACTAAGTAGCTGAGGCTGGCCGTGAACCCGGATCCTCCAGTCTCAGCCTCCCAAGTACTGAGATTACAACATGTGCTACCATGCCCGGCTGAGATTTTTTTTTTTTTAATAACAAAGATGAAGAAAGAGTATTCAAAGTTTCCCACCCTTCTTTGCAGTAGAACACTTTTCTTGTGGGATGGGGCTCAGGTACTGCCTGTGTGAAGGGCCTCTTCGTTAGAGACGTATAGTTGGCAGGGCCATGAGCTGTAACTGGACATGAGGTCCTGAAACCGGCACTTGCTGGTTACCTAAGCCTTGTGGTTTTTATGGCTTCTGACACTGGAGAGCTGGCGAGCATGTGGCTAAGAGGAAGGGCTCTGCAGCCAGGCTCGCTGGCTTCAAAACTCACTCCACTCGCCTCCTGTGGCACCACGGGACATGCGCTTCCCCAGCCTGTGCCTCGGTATCCTTCCCTGCAAAATGGGACTAATCAGAGCAGCTGCCTCCTCAAGTCCAAGCAAAATATGTTTGTAAAATGTGTAAAGAATATGTTTGTAAGGTTTGGGGTGATGCAAGAAAGATCTGGACATTGTAATCCCAGTACTTGGGAGGCTGAGACCGGAGGATCCGGGTTCGCAGCCAGCCTCAGCTACTTAGTGAGGCCCTCAGCAACTTAGTGAGACCCGGTTTCAAAATAAAGTATAAAAATAGGGCCGGGGGCGTAGCCCGGAAGTAAAAACCCCCTGGGTTCAATCCCCGGTACTGCAAAAAAAAAAAAAAAAGAGAAAGATCTGGACAAATGTTAACGGTTGTTATGATTCATCTCTAATGTGGGGATAATGAGGCCTGCCTACAGAGGCTATTTAGCACAATCATGTATGAGGAAGAGATTCATAAAGAAGAAACTGTGTTTCCACCAGTAAAATGTGACTAGTTCCACTCTAAGAGAGAAATTTTTATTTGTTTAAAGGAAGTCAATTCATCTTCTGGGAATGCTGTACCAAGTACGGCACACTGGGTGGCTTAAAACAACAGAAAACCAGTTTCGCACAGTCTGGAGGCCACACGTCCAACATCAAATTGTTGGCAGAGCCACGATCCCCTGAAGCTTCCAGGGTGGAGTCCTTCCTTGCTGCCCCTGGCTTCTGGTGACTCCAGGTGCTTCTTGTCTGGTAGCAGCATCGCCCTGTCTCTGCCTTTCTCTATATCCGGCTTCTTCCTGGGGATCTGCGTTCATGTTATCTCCCCTCTTCTTAGAAGGACATCAGTCATGCTGGGTTAAGGCCTGCCGTATTCTAGGATGACTTTCTCTTAACCAAGTATACCTGAAGATTAGGTTGTGTGTGTGTGTGTGTGTGTGTGTGTGTGTGTGTGTGTGTGTGTGTGTTACTGAACCCAGGGGCATTCTACCTCGAGTTACACCCTCAGCCCTATTTTATTTTTATTTTGAAGTAGGGTCTTGCTAGGCATATGAGTCTCACTACTTGCTGAGGCTGTCCTCGAACCTGTGATCCTCCCATCTAAGCCTCCCAAATACTAGGATTACAGGAGTGCACCACCATATCCAGCTTAGGTCGTATTTTGAAGTATAGGGGATTGAGACTGACATATTTGGGGGTGGGGGAACAATTCAACTCATACCAGCAAGCTTTTGCAACTGGAGTAATACTGGCATTTGAGGCAGGACCACACCTTGTGACGGGGACCATCCTGTGCACCGTGGGAAGTCCAGCAACCTCTCTGGCCTCTGCTCACTGGATACCAATAGCATCCCTCCCCCAAGTCAGAACATTCAAAAATGTCTCCAGACAGTGCCGAGGACCCTGGAGGAGCCAAATTGCCTCAGTTGAGAATCTCTGGGTTCAAAAATATACTTTCTAGACCAACTGGAAAGAAAAAGCTGTCCCTCGAGGAGACTGCGGAAGTGGGCAGTGTAACCACGAAGTTGTAAAACAGAGCTATTTCTCTTATGGCGTATCGCTAATAATAATGACTAAAAATTTTGCATGGCCTCGCAGATCTTTTTGCTGAGATGAATATCCATACCTGGAGGCCACAGTTATTACTGTTAGTTCATAAGCGAGTCATAGCTTAAAATGCAAATCGCCTGGAAACGCACCAAATTCGGTGACATAATAATAAAAAGGGAAATCGATTTTTCCAGAAATACACATCTGTTCATTAAAGCTGTCTGCTCGTCCACTGCAGCTGTTCCCGTTTAAAAAACTAAAGATCTAAACATAATCCTTTACAGTGGGAAGTTGGTTGAGACCGCATTCGTAAAGGTCTGGAAATGGTTTGGCAATTAAGCATGGTTTATTTTGTATATGGTTCTTCCAGAGCCTTCTAAATGTGCAATTGGAAAATAAGCCGTTGTTGCCCCATCTCCCTGAGGCTGTTGGCCATCCAGGGTCAACAATTCAAATCCTGCTGGGACAATACAGGGGACAATGACTTGCCGAGCAATTAAGTGGTCAGACCTTTCTCGGGATATGGGGAACTTGGAGGATTTTCAAGGCAAGCATCCCACAGCATTGGAAGGTGTCCAGCCAGTGGTCACCTGTGTCCCCTCTCTGTGGGCAACAGAGCTAGGAAGCCTGGGCTGAATCCGTAACAGTGGCTGTGTCACTCCCCAGGGCTGTTCTTGGCTTCTGTGCAAACCCATTAGAGGCTGAGCTCTGCAGCAGCTTCATGCAAAGACGCTGGTGTCCACCTGTGTTGCGTGTTTGCAGGGTCCCCGGGAGACTCCTGCCCCTCAATGTGCACATCGGCTTATGCCTGTATTCCTCTGAGTTCCATGCAGTCCCCAAGCGCTGCCTTCTCTCAGTTCCAAAGAGAATCTTCTGTTGGATTGTATGTGTGCCTTGACCCATCTTTCAGAATGAACCAGGCCATGCAAAAGTATGAGAAGCCCCAAATTAGGAAGTAGGGTAGAGGTGCCAGAGCTTGGAATCTACCTTCAGGTCTTGTTCCACTTCTAAGTTTGTCTTCTCATTTGCACAAGTGAAATTCACCATCTAAGTCCACCAGGAAGATCTATGTGACTTTCTATCCGTAGATGTAGACACGGCGTGTAAGAATGTCTCGCTCGATACCCCAAACAGAGGGGCATTCGATGTGTCTTTGGTCGCAGCTCGGAGGATGCAGCACAGAGCAGGATGACAGGGGCCGAGACAAACCTGGCTTCCTCTCAGCCGCTGCTGTGTCTCTGTGTGGCTTTCCACAGCCATGTTGTCTTTGGAAGGCAGCAGTGACCCCAGTGTGGATCTGTTTGCTGATGGGCCGCGTCCCTGAAAGCTGGATTTTACCTTCGAGCCTCATTCTGCAGAAAGCAGCTGTTTACCTAGAAGCGCGCGTTCACTTCACGTTCTGTTGTCAGAGTATTTATGAATGACCCCTCGCTGGGGGCGGTGTCAGCAGTCTGGAGTCTCTGGCCGCTTTTCCAACCACACAGTCAGCATTGACAATTTACAACACAACTGTGTCCTGGTGTCCACCTTAGAAGCAGCTCATTCAATGGACAACTTTACCTGCTGGAGAATTCATCATAAAGGTGAATTAGGAATGGCCAAAAATGGGAAAAATTTTTTTATTTTTTTCATGGTTTAGTTTTTTTTCTCTTCAATCACATTATCCGGAAAACGGCTTTCTTGATAACTCAGGAGCAGGACTTGGGGGCCTGGTAATTTGCATAGATCGCTCTTACCTGTGATGCCTCCTACCTGCCAGGCCTCTGGCTCCAGCCTTCCTCAGGGTGGTGGCTCCTGGATCTGCTGCCAGGACTACGTAGCCAAGAAAAAGAAAAGGAAAGGTGTAGCCCGGCGTGGTGGTGCACGCTTGTAATCCCAGTACTTGGGAGGCGGAGACCAGAGGATCCGGATTCGCGGCCAGCCTCAGCTACTTAGTGAGGCCCTCTGCAACTTCGTGAGACCTGGTTTCAAAATAAAGTATAAAAAATAGGGCCGGGGGTGTAGCTCGGAGGTAGAACACACCTGGGTTCAATCCCCGGTAATGCAAAAAAGAAAAGAAAAGAAAAGAAAAGAAAAGAAAAGAAAAGAAAAGAAAAGAAAAGAAAGGCGTCGCTGTCACTTGCAATGACCGGATTTTTAAAAGCAGCTCATTCAATGGACAACTTTAACTGTTGGAGAAGTCATCATAAAGGTGAATTAGGAATGGCCAAGTGGCAAAAAAATTTTTATTTTTCTCATGGTTTAGTTTTTTTCTCTTCAATCACATTATCAGTGTCTGTGCTGGGTGAGTCCATTTCTGGTCCCGATCCCCACCCACGTCACCCTCCTTTGGCCCACATTTCACACCGCGGCTCCTGTGGAGCGCTGGGCTTCCTGGGAGCGGAATAAATAGTGTTGACTTTCATGAGCTCGCAGAATCTGCTGGCCGTGGAAGGTGCCTGGTACCAAGATGCGTTTCCCCAGCCTCGCCCCAGGAGAAGTCAGGCAGAGACACACATCCTGATGTAGAATAAGAACTCCATCTGAACATTCTCCTCAGGGGGAGAAAGCTTCTTTATTTTGTACGTGTGAGGCAGAGCCGCACTGCTGTCAAGGTGGCAGAAATGGCACACATGTATTGTTTGTTCTGTAATGTTCTCACTCAATGCTGGGTCATTAACTTGCACCCTACCCAAGAACTCGCATGATCCTATTTGCCTTAAAGGATGTGCATGGAGCCTACTGTTTAAAACACAGACTCCCCAGTTGTGATAGTTGGTCTGGTTTGTCAACTTGACCCTCTTAAGATCATGTGACTTTGGTTGTATAACAGCAGATTGAACCGGAAGTCCTGCCCTAAATGTGGGTAGCAGGTTTCTGATAGGTGCAGGACTTAGATAAAAAGAAGGAGAAAGCTGCGTAGACCTGAGCCGTGACTCTTCCTGAAGAAAACGCATCTGCTCTTGTTTGAGATCGTCGGTCTCCAACTTCACCGTTTCCTTGGAGAACTTCTTGATCTTCTGCTCTCGTCTGAGATCGTCGGCCTCCAGCTCTTCAAACTGAAACTTCACCGTCGTTTCTCCGAAGAGCTTCCTGATCTTCACATCTTGGACTGGACTGAATTGGTGGTTGCTTCAATCCTGGGGCTCCGGCTCTTAGACCGCCCGACCAGCTGTTGATTCCTCTGACTTTTCACGTGCGGTCGAAATTCAGGACTACATTGTGAGCTGATCTAATAAATCCTTTTTCCCCCTCCCTTCCTTTCTTCATTCTGTGAATTCTGTTGATCTGACCAATACACCAGTGGGAAAGACCCATATAGCAGAATTGATTTAGCTGCAGAGAAGTATTGAAATGCACTAGGCGTGCTTCTCCATATGAAGAAAGATAAAGGGAAGGGGAGCCCAGGAAAGAATGAGGAGAGGGTGGAGCTGACCTTGTCCCTCCCAAGGCCACAGTGGGTTCGGAGCAGCATTGTTTAGACTGCGGCATCTCCCAGGGCAGGTATTTGGCAAAGAAGCCAAGCCCAGCAAGGACCCACCGGGGATAAATGTAAACACAGCCCTAGTGCCAGTTATGCAAAGTAAGTCTGATATGGTCATGCACCTGTAAGAGAATCCAAGGCTCTGCTTTCATAGACTGATTCTCTTGGAAACATCTGCCTGAGGCAGTGCCGCACACCTGTAATCCCAGTACTTGGGAGGTTGAGATAGGAGAATCACAGGTTCAAGCCCAGCCTCAGCGAGTAGTGAGACTCTCAGCAACCTAGCGAGACCATGTTTCAAAACAAAAAATGAAAAGGGCTGGGGTGTAGCTCGGAGGTAGAATGCCCCTGGGTTCAATCCCCAGGACCACACACACACACAAAGGAGTCCATAAAGGGCTGCTCTACCAAAGCATGAGTCTTTGTGTTTGGGCATTTCTGGCCTCTCACGCGTGCACACAGGGCTTTTTCCCCTCTCCAGCCCCCACTCTCAGCCTTGTATCCGTCACAAGGATAGATGATTGATTGATTGATACAAAAGACAGAACCAACCAACCAAAGCATTAGATGGAAAATTCAGATACTTTTGCAGAGAGTGCATTTCCACTCCCAGGAAGTAGAGACGACCAAGTCTTGAGAGAGAGCAGGATTGAGGGCAGCAGGTGGAGGGACTGGCGATGTGGAGAAGGAGAGGGGTGAGCAGGGAGGCTGGGCTCTGGGCAGGATTGGGGGATGGAACAAGGGTCCTCCTTCCTTCAGGAGGCCCTGGCACTGCATGGGAACCACGGGGGTGGCCAGAGGTTGCTCAGCAAGTGGGGCCAACCCCAGCTACTCAGCCCCTGAGCATGCAGAGCTCTTGGTCTAGGGTCAGGTCTCCTCCCCACACCCTGCCATGGTCCTTCCGCCATGGAAGACCAAGAGAAGTGGGGTGTGCTAGTCAGTTCTCTGTCACCATAATGAAACACCCGAGATCATTAACTTATAAAGAGAGAAGGTTCATTTTGGCTCATGGTTCCGGATGCTCCAGTCCTTAGTGGATTGGCCCCATTTCTTGTGGGCCTGTGGCAAGGCAGCCCGTCATGGCAGGAGCACGGGATGGAGCAGAGCTTCTCCTCTCATGGTCAGGAAGCAAAAGAGAAAGAAAGAGAGCCCCTGCTTGGGGTCCCATAGTGTCTTGCAAGAGCACACCCCCAATAACTTAAGGACCTCCCATGAGGCTCCGCCTCTCAGCAGTGCCATCCTGGGAACCAATCCTTGGGCCTTGTGGGGACATTCAGATCTAAAGTACAGCATGAGGTGGAGGAGGGACGTGGCCATCTTGTGCAGGGCATTTGGGGAAATCCTTGTTGCTGGCTCATATGGACTTGGGTTGGATTACTCTTCCCTCGGAGCATTGGGCCCATTGCCTCTTTTCCATGTATGTGTCCTTCAATTGGGCTAAAAATCTGGGACTAGCCGGGCATGGCAGCACACACCTGTAATCCCAGAACTTGGGAGGCTGAGACAGGAGGATTGCAGGTTGGAGGCCAGCCTCTGCAAGTTAGTGAGACTCCCAGCAACCTATCGAGATCCTGTTTCAGAACAAAAAATAAAAAGGTCTGGGGGTGTAGCTCAGAGGTAGAATGCCCCAGGGTTCAATGCCCAGGAACACACACACACACACACACACACACACACACACACAATCTGGGACTTCCAGGGGTCTTGGGTCCCTGAAGTTTCTTTGGGGAGTCATGAAAGTAGCTCGCACCCATATTACATCATGGATGCCTTCAGCCAGGGCGTAGGCAGTGACCCCAGCACGCATGTGAAAGCTTGAACCTCTACAGGGCGTAGGCAGTGACCCCAGCACGCTTGCGAAAGCTTGAGCCTCAAGCAGAGTCATTCTCAGACTTTAGGTGTAAACTTTATCATTTATTTATTTATTTATTTATTTATTTGGTGGTACTGGGGATGGAACCCAGGGCATTCTACCTCTGAGCTTCACCCCCAGGCCTATTGTATTTCTTATTTTTGAAACAGTCTCTCACTAAGTTGCTGAGGGCCTTGCTAAGTTGCTGAGGCTGGCCCCCAACCTGCGATCCTCCTGTCTCAGCCTCCCAAGTACTGGGGTTGCAGGCATGCACCGCCCTACCCAGCTTAGGTGCAAATTTTCATAATCACCCGGAGGGCTTATTAAAGCACAGTTGCTGGCCCACCTCAGAGCTTCCGATCCAAGTGGTGCAGAGTGGACTGGGAACTTACCTGTGAGGCATGATGTTGCTTGCTAGGGGACCGTGCTTTGAGAGCTATCGCTCTATCTACCATGCCTTTCATGGAAGGCAAAAGAAAACCTTCCCTCGTCTCTGAGTTCTTCACCGAGTGTCGAGACGTTAACTCCATGCTTCATTCTGTCTTTGCAAAAGTCTCAGGATAGAGAGCGTGCTTTTAGGGACGGAGGATAAGCCCACCCCCCTACAGCAGAGACAGAGTCAGAAAATCATGTGTGGGTGGGGATTATGCCTGGGGAATGTCTGGCAGGAGATTAACAAGAGATATAATCGGAGAAGAGTGATCCCAGCCCACCCCCAAAAAAGCATCAAAGTTCCTGGGAAAGGCCAAGGATTGGAAAGAAAGAGTTTCTTGGAGCCTGGTTTGCAGATGCTGATGAAAATGTCCCATCAAGGAGACATGACAGGGAGGTGAGATGGAACCTCTCCAGTCCTGTTCATCTCATCAGCATCAATAAATATTTATTGGCCTTCTGGAATGTTTGGGGTGCTAGGAAGCAGAACCAAACATCCGGGAGACGTGGATGTTGTCTTCCAAAGAGACCACATTCTAAAGAGAAAACCAAGAAACAGGAGAATTCTCTTTGGGAGGCAAGGGTGGGGGGTGTGCTCATGAATGATGCGGATAGCATTTCACAGTGGCACCGGGCCTGAAATGTGCACATAAATTAATGCTTTTGTAAACCAAGTTAGATTTTAAATGCATGAGAGGAGCCAACTGTTTAAAGGAAGCTGGCAGAGAATCCTTCTGGAAGGAAAAAAAAAAGAAGAATCACTTAGTAATGAGAATAATCGCCGTCTCATTTATTGACCTTATTAGCTTCGATTTTTCATTTTGGTCGATCTGAGTGGTCTTAGAATGCAAGCGAGAGGAATTTTTCTGCATTTTTACTTTGGGAAAAGCAAATGACAAGGTTGTATCGGAGACTGTTAAATGTCTGCTGTGTGTTTGAGTGGGTCATCTCAGGCCATTTCTCCAATTCCTCAGGGTTGCAGTGTTGTTGAATAATGATGGATGTACCATCATCCTGAGGTCAATAAAAATTTAAATGTTTCTGTAGTTACCTAAGAATGATGGCGTGCGTTAAGAATATATTCTTGGACTTTGGGTCTCCGGAAATTGTTCATGGGTATGCAGTAAATGTGATTATTCTGAGATACAGCTTCTCAACCTTGGAACTATTGACACTGGGGGCCAGATGTCCTCTGATATGGGGTGGCCCGGGCACTGTAGGAGCTTCAGCAGCATCCCTGTCCTCTGATCACTGAATGCCGGGACCACCTTCCTAGTTGTGAAGATTGGAAATGTCTCCATAGTTACCACATGTTCTGTAGGTCGGGAAGGCAGGAAAATGGCTCCAGCATCAAGGACTACTGCTCTAAGATAGCATGGATATGCACACGGGCAGCACCCCTTCTCCCCAGGCAATCCTGCTTCGAGTTTCTCAA
This sequence comes from Glis glis, assembly GCA_004027185.1. Classification (NCBI taxonomy): domain Eukaryota; kingdom Metazoa; phylum Chordata; class Mammalia; order Rodentia; family Gliridae; genus Glis; species Glis glis. Next base: position 20,798 of record PVJS01026468.1, read on the forward strand.
AGCAAGGCACATGCCTTGAGTAGAGTCTCACCCTGTTTCTTGGAGCCTGGTTTGCAGCCTGCGGTTCATTGTTAATCATGTCACAAGTGGCAGAGAAGCTCTGAGGGGCCCTTCATTTCTTCACTCAGGAGATCTGGGCCAAGTAGGGGTGATGTGCCAGGCTCTGGGGGCAGGGAACAGGATGAGCAAGGCTTTCGCCCTCAAGAAGATTCTAGTCTAGAAAGACTGTCAGTAGATAGATTAATAATTAATTGTGAAACATAAAACCAGTAATAGGGGGGTTACGTTAGTCAGCTTTTCGTCACTGCTATCAAAAGAACAACTTAAAAGAATAAAAGCGGTTTTTTGGCTCAGTTTCAGAGGACTCGGTCCATGGTTGACTGGCTCCATCGCTCTGGGCCTGAGATGAGGCAGAACATTATGGTGGGAGGTGTGGTGGAAGAGAGCTGCTCGGCTCCTGGCAGCCAGAAAGCAGAGGGAGGGAGCGAAGGAAGGGGGGAAGAAGGGGGAGAGAGAGAGAGAGAGAGAGAGAGAGAGAGAAAGGGGCTGAGGAGAACATAAACCTGTCCAAGGCTCTCCCCCAGTGACTTACTTCCTCCAGCTAGGTCCCATGTCCCATGAGTCTATAGATTAATCCATTTGACAGATTAATACGATAGACCCATTTGATGGATTCATCCACTGATTAATGGGCTGAGAGGTCAGAGCGCCTGTGACCTAGCCATTGCCTGAATGCACCAGCTCTGCTTTGGGGACCAGACTTTTAACGCTTGTGCTCTTAGAGGACATTCCCTGTCCAGACCACAATAGCGGTGGAGCTGAAGACTAGTACAGAAACAGCCTACAGAGGCAGAGTCCAAGAAGGTGTCCCTGAGAAGGGGATAGGTGGGCTACCAGGCCTGCAGGATGAGCAGGAGGCAGCCATGTAGAGGAAGTCCTGCAGAGGAACGACTCAGCCAGAAGAAGTCAGATGGGTAGACAAGGGCTGTTGGAGGGAGGCCACCCTCTGGGAAGGGGAGATAGCCTTAGTGCCTCTGGACTAGTTACAATTCTCCAGAGAAATAGAACCAATACAAGATTAGATATAGATATAGATATAGATATAGATATAGATATAGATGATATTTATTGTAAGGAACTGGCTCACAAGATCATGAAGACTGAGAAATCCCAGGGTCCACTGTCTATAGTCTGAAGAATCAGGAGAGCCAATGATGTAAGTCCCAGTCCAAGGTGCAGGAGAAGACCAATGTTTCAACTCCACAGTCAGGCAGAGGGAGAAAATTCAATCTACCTCCACCTTTTTGTCCTATTTGGGCCCTCAAGAGATGCACGGGGCCGAGTCACCTTGGAGAGGGCAAACTGCTTTCCTGAGTCCCATTCAAATACTGATCTCATGCAGAAACACCCTCAGATGCTGTGAAATAACGTTTAGTCAGATATCTGGGCAGTCCATGGCCCAGTCAAGTTAACACAGAAAATGAACAATGACAGCCTCACTCCCCAAGCAGAAGTTTGCCCTTTTTGCTTTTTTTTGTTGTTGTTGTTATTGTTTGTTTGTTTGCTTGTTTAGCTAGGAACAGGGGTATCCCTTATGGTTCTGAAGCCTTGGGAGGTGGGCCTGGGGTGCTGTCCTGTCCCCTCTCTGATCCCAAGGCAGTGTGTCTGGTGAGAAGATAGCTTCAAGTTTACTGGGGGAATTAGGACTATTTCAAAGATGAAAGTTTGCTTCTTCACTAAATAAAGAAAGCATGCTAGAGGCTGTCCAGGTTATTTCTTAAATGGATCTTGCATAGAAGTGAGAAAAAATCCCTCCCGCATTTGCTAAACCATCCAGGTAGTATTATAAACCGACATAAGCCAATTTGACCATGCATACCTAATACATTCTTTTTGGTAGCTGCTGACAGCCACCAGTAATTGGTGGGGGCTGAGAATTAACCACTCTCCTGCATCTTGCTACCAGGTTATCATGCAAGCATACCTCAGGCCAAACCCTGGGCAAATATTTCATAGCAATCAGACACCAGACCATACAACTTAATGTGTGAGCTCAAGCAATCCCAGCTGCCTGTCCTTGTAGGCATGCTCTGACCACAGCTCTATTGGAACGCTCACCCCATGCAGACATGCCAACACAGGAGAGGCAGGGTTGGGTTAAACTCACAGCAAGAAACCAGGATGCTGTAGACCACTGGCTAGGGACTCACATCCCAAGCACCATTCTCATGGGAAAGGGGGAAAATGTTTGCAAGCTTTTTCTATCCCCTCAGGCAAAGTTGGGGAGCTGTGGGAAATTTTCTTAGCCAAAGCATTCATCTGGAATACCATTAACGCCACCAGTGAGAACACACTTCTTATATCCATTATGCTAAATAACAAGCCCCATTTCCACCAATGAAAACCCATTTAGAACCTCCTTTGAGCTCATTAGCAAATTCTCTGGTGTTGACCAGAGTTCAGAGGAAAAGAAAGATGAAGGAGTCCTTGTGGGTAGGCGCTTCGGGAGTGTGGTCTTTCTGATGAAATACTGGAGTCCACTTTCAGAGCCTGGATCCCCAGTCGGGACTGCTGACTGCCCCTGGAGTATAGTTTATGCGTCCTCCAATATACAGCACGTTGACATCTATGCTGCAGGATTTTAAAGCAATTGCATGCATAAAAACAAGCAGGCACAGGCTGACTCCGTCCTGGGAATGAGGGTGCAGAAAGGAGGCGGGTCAATTTAATGATCTCATTAACCAGGAGCGATCGCATACATCAAATCCAGATTGCTGATTTTCAAAGAATTAAAGTCCAATCAACTCTACTCTGGTGGAGCTCTAGAGCACATCCGCCCTTTTGAACAGAGGTCAGTTGGGATAGGCTTTCAGCTTGACCTGGGCAGCTCGGTTGCAGGTCCAAGTTAGCAGTTTCCAGCCTTTTCCAAAAAAGATGGTCTTCTGTTCCGTCGATTTCAATGTAAGACGCAATCACTATCCGGAGCATGAAAGGGAGGGAAGGGGGAGGGAATAGGTAGGGTGGGATTGGAGGGAGGGCTAAATGTGCAATGTGTGCATGTATGATGTTGATACCCTGACATATATCAAAATGTATAATTACAATGCACCAATAAATGAACATAAAAAAAAGAAGTCAGTTGTACTTCAGTGTCTGTTAACCGAAAACATAGATAATAAGGAAAAAGTCATCATGGATTCAGCAACAGTTTCAATTTGTCTTTTATTAATCAGATAGTTTTCTCCAGCCAAGACCTAGAGAAAGTAGGCAGCTTGTATTTGGGGACATGTCATAGGCAAGCTGTGTATCTGAGACACTGGGACTTCACATTACTTGTGGCGAGCAGCTCACACTGTAAGCCCCCGAGAACTGAGACCCACTGGGACCAAACTGGCCTGCATTTGCCATCTCATGCTCACACAGGCATAAGGTCCCCGTGAAATGACAACTGTGAATATGAAAAACTCAACACAAAGACAGTCCTTGGAAGTGTCTTTGGAAGACATGGAAGCAAGGTCCCCTTGCAAAGGCCCGATGGACCCCTGGCCAGGTGTGACTCTAGGGCATCAGTTGACACACAGATATCTGCATCTTGGGTGATGCAGATGATAGGGAAAAAAGGAGTGTCGCCGGGCGTGGTGGCGCATGCTTGTAATCCCAGTACTTTGGGAGGCGGAGACCAGAGGATCCGGGTTCGCGGCCAGCCTCAGCTCGCTCTCTCTCTCTCTCTCTCTCCCTGTCTCTCTCTGTCTTTCTACTTAGTGAGGCCCTCCACAACTTCGTGAGACCCGATTTCAAAATAAAGTATAAAAAATAGGGCCGGGGGCATAGCGCGGAGGTAGAACACCCCTGCGTTCAATCCCTGGTACCGCAAAAAAAAAAAAAAAAAAGGAGTGTCCAAGGCCCTGCCCCCGAGTACAATGAGTGAAAACATTAAGTGGTTCTCCGGGTCTTGTGGAAGTTTTAGCATCTTGATCATCATCAAAAGTGTGCATTTAGCACCTGAAGGTGCGCAGCCCTGTACATAACCTATAGCCGCAAAGAATGCAATCCTATCATCAGTAATAAAGTCCAAAGCCGGGCGTGGTGGCGCAGGCTTGGATTCCCAGCACTTGGGAGACTGAGACAGGAGGATCGCGGGTTTGAGGTCAGCCACAGCAGCTTAGTGAGGCCCTCTGCAACTTAGTGAGACCCTGTTTCCAAATAAAAAAATAAAATAGGGCTGGGGGTATCGCTCAGAGGTAGAATGCCCCTGGGTACCACACAAAAGAAAGAGAAGAGAGAGAGAGAGAGAGAGAGAGAGAGAGAGGGAAAGGAAGAAAGACTAAAGTAAGGTGAGTCAGAACCGTTCAGCACCACATCCTAGCTACCTAACCTCGGGCAAATCATACGCTCCTCTGAGCCATGTGTCATGATTGAAGGAGATCTCTCCGTTGGAACACACGGGAAGTGCTCAGTAAAAGAGACAAGCACATGACTCATTCCATGCTGAGTGTAAAATAATGGCAGCCAAGCAGCAGCAACCAACCAGAGATCCCTGTGTTAAATGAAACCACTTTGCCATCTACGTTTCACGTGCAGAGCAGATACTCCACGCTATTGAATTAGTTTGCCGGTGCTGAGTACCAACTGGGATATGTTTAGTGTCAGGGTCTCTCCTGTCAACCAGACATATATGTAATTTGTTATGTGGGAGAAGAAGGATCTTCTTGCATAACCGTGGAAGAACAGCAGCCACTTGGCCGTTCTCCCTTTCCTGTGACTCCTAAGCGAAAGCAAATGGGAAGCCTGTTGTGGAAGGGTTTAAATAGAACAGTCGTCTGGTTGCTCCGTGGAATACAGGCGTGCTAAAACAGCACAGGGCAGGGATCAACCTGCCAGAAAGGTCTTCTTCACTAGCCATTGGTTTCCGATCCATCAGTCAGCTATTTCTTAAGCATCTGTTTCAGGGATGACACACGCGAAGGCACCTCGTAGGACTCGGAGGGGACAGGTCCAGGGGCCACCGCATCCACAGAAAGATGGAGCAGTCCAGAAGCCATCAGGACTGTTCCTCTTTAGCACAAGTCAAATGCTTCCCATGGCAACAACAGCTATCAGGAAAGGTGAGAAGGAGCAGTTCCACCAAGCACAGAAGCCAGCCTCTACTGTGCCAACTTCCAACGGTTCCAATTCCTTCTACTTCTTTTCCCCTATGGGTCAGGTAGCTGGCAGAGCTCAGAGCCGCCCATGTGCTGGCATAGTATTGAGGTGACCTGTGAGTCAGTGGCCAGCTCTTCTGCCTGGGTAGCAGGACTGAGGTCTTCAAAACTCACTGTCTGTTTAGGGCATCAGAGTGACTTTCTTAGTTGGAAGAGCTAGCTGCTAACTCTATTGGCAGAGCGTAGTGTGTGGACATTGCGGGCCAAATCCTTTGTTGTGTGAGGCTGCCCCATGCATTGTAGGATTTTCAGCAGCATCCCTGGTCTCTACCCTCTTGATGCTGGCAGTATCCTCCCTCCCCACATGAGACCCCTAAGCATGTCTCCAGACACTGTAAAATGTCCCCCAGGCTGCAATTCACCCACCCCTGGCTGAAAACTATTGGTTTAAATGAGGACCGCAAGAGGCCAATATTTTGGAGAGTTGGGAGGATTTTTTGATTCATTTCTTCATGTGGTTATTCATTCATTTAATGAATATTCAATAAGCCTTTATAATGTGCCAGGTACTGTCCTAATCCCTAGGGATTTGGAAATAGACCGGGTCCCTGCTTTCATGGAGCTGATGTTCTCAGAGGAACACGGACACAATAGATGAACAAACTGAAGAGCAAGACAGTGTTAGGGCTTGGATCTGGAGTATACCCCAAAGTCCCATGTGTCCCTGGAGTATACCCCAAAGTCCCATGTGTCCCCACTACAGCAGGGTCCAGAGGGGGGGCTCTGGGAAGTGACTGAACCAGGAGGACTCGGACCTCGGCAGAGGGTTAGTTCATTGATGGTTGAGTGGACCACTGGGAGGTGGGACCGAGACGGAAGGAATAGGCCACTGGGGGGATGCTTTGGAAGGCTGTGTCTTCTCTCCAGCCCCTTCCTCCTTCTCCTCCTCCTCCTCCTCCTCCTCCTCCTCCTCCTCCTCCTCTCCTTCTCTTCCTCCTCTACCTCCTCTTTCTTCCCCTCCCCTTTCCCCTTCCCCTCCCTTCTCCT